>JAHBBC010000022.1:600000-811417 GCA_019915015.1 Auriscalpium vulgare
AGTGGTGGCGATGATACATGGCGTAATCGGTGCGAGGCGGCTCGGGGCAGTACAATTCATTGCGGGCGGCGTGAGCATGGTCAAATTTGACGAAGTCGAGACTCGGCTTAGTCAGAGCCAGCTATATGTCATATTTTGCAGGGGAAATTGGTGTTCATTAATGAACCCTCGCTAGAAATGATACAACATCCGAGTATAAGCAGCCATTAATACTGACAGGTGGGGGACATAGTGGAAAAGTAAGGGAAGATGCGAAATGTATAACCCAAGGTGCAGGGAGTGTAGAGGAGAATAAAACGGCTCTATCACAGCTTTGTGAGGAAAAGCCTAATAGTGTAGTGGTAACTAGTACTTGTCCTGAGTTCGGGTTCCTGTTAGTTCGAATCCCGGTGCGATCTGAATTTTACATCAAAATTGTGGCGGCACCCCACACCGATATCCATGTGGTGTCGTACAACACGGATAACTTTGCAGCGTGCGCAATACCCGATATACGCGTGCCGCGTGCCAGCCTGCTGTTTGTGCGGGCGGTTATAAACCGCGACAGATTTATCTGTCGCGGGGTATATCCCGCCCGGATGTATCCCCCCAACTGAAGTCCCTCTAAATGGTACTCGATATAGATATAGATATAGCGGCTCAACATGACTGGCTAGACAAACTTTGGTATTGGAACCTAATTACAAGCGACTCGTTCAGAATCTATGGAGGGGCTACTGCAGAGCGGTGATGGGACCCGCAGCGCTACAGGCACCGAAACGGACCAATCACACCGCTACACCAAGACACACACACCCGAGACGCCCCACAGGCGTCGCGGCACCGGCACGACCACGGGACAGCACAAAGCGAGCGAGCGTCTGGGGAGGAGACGGAGAGCCGAGGTAGGGAGTCGGAACGGTCGGGCGCGGAACTTGGTAGGACGCGTAGGAGCGCAGACGCGTGGGAAGAGCTGACGAAGCAGCGGTATATAGACGCGATTCGACTTGTTGTAGGGACACTTTTGGACCTTGGGCCTACACCCGAGACTACACCTTTCATTCCTGCTTCACAGAGAGCATCGCACGACGCGACACAGCCAGACCAGGCCGACACGATGACTTAAACCAGGAAACCGTAGCGACATCCGGGTCGCGCCACCTTTGCGATACTACGGGCTACGCTGCCCCGACTCAACCACAGACTGGAGTGATACAGTGTGGTAGGTTTTATGACTGACGTTTATATTCTAGGATAGCTACTCGGACGGTACAAGCGCAGGGACACAGGTCGGACGGTCGGACGGCAAGGGCGACTCCGCGACTAGGACGGGCCAGCGGTGACAGATGGGAGGGTCGCATCGAATAGTGTGGGGGGAGACGCAACGTGCGACGGTCGGGCGGGAGCAGAGAGAGAGAGAGAGAGGGAGAGACGCAGGACGAGGGCAGGACCCGCGGGGTCCTGGGTGGGTTGTTCGGGGCACGGTCGCGATCTTGGGTTTCTTCCTCCGACCCACTACCTCTTGGGCCAGCGGTTGGCTGCTCGCTCCCTCCATTTCTATCGACGTTCCCGGGGCCTCACCCAGGGTTCATCTCATCAGCGGACACACCCGATCGACCGCGTCGTTGACATTGCAAATCACCGCGTTGATGAGAACCTTCATGTCCTCGACATATGCAAGCTCGTTCTTGTCGCATCCCGGGCACAGGCGCATCTTGTACAACGAGGTGATTTCTTCTGCGCCCATGCACGGCCAATGGAGTAGCGCGTACCGCGCCGTGTCGACAAAATACGACACAAAGGGCGGCGCAAAAGCACGCTGAGTACAATACTCGCGCGTGAAGTTGATAATGATGGCACATTCGCAGGGTTCACGGTGCCGGATCGGGATGCATATAATCAATCCCGATTGGAACCAGTAAGGAAAAGGAAAAAACGACCCGCTTTTCATGACCTCCGATGCCGCTGCCCCACATGCATTGTGGTACCGGATGAGGATGTTCAGCATCTTGTCCGTCAATCCCGGTCGCTCTGCCTCTGCAACTTTCGCCAGCGGCATTGCCAGCGTGGCGCGCAAGGCCTTGCGTGTGACTTCGTCGAGATCAAGCATCACCGCGATGACCAGCGCGCCGATGGGATCGCTCTCCAGGTGCACGCGCAGCGCATCGTCGACGGCGTCCACAAAAGCGTCGATGCCGTACTTCTGCATCGCGGAGGACAGGTGCCACGTGCGCTCCAGTGACGTGCTGAGCGGTGGCGCGCGGATGGGGTAGCACCAGCGCAGGAGAAGGTCGAGCGCCGCGGCGTCTTCGGCCATGAATACGACTGGGAGGCCGTCGAGCAGCTCGTCGAGGGAGGTCGCGCCGAGGCTGAACATGTCTGCGAATATTGGGGAGGCGAGGGAGAGGATGTGCTGGGATACGCGGAAGTGGATGCCGTCGGAGGAGCGGAGGACGGCGTCCGCGCGCGCGTCGTTGTCAAAGGGCGCGGTAGCGCGGCGCACTGGGTCAGCGCACGGCTGCGGACTGGCTGGCGAGAGGAGATTGGGCATTGAATTGGTGAAAGGAGACTGTGTGGAAGTGAGGGCGAGGAGTCAAGGAGACTTGGAGATCCGTGAGGATGTCGCTGACCCCCTCTTGAAGTACTTATCGGCACATCGCATCGAGTTGAGGCGTCAAGATGCAGGAGATAGCGACGTTATCTTTTGTTCAGGATGGTCACGGACTAGACACGAGACAACTGCGGAATAACACGAGGCGTCAGCGAAGAGCACGCAGTTGCCTAATCGATGGTAGAAGGAGTATGAGAACCAGCGCAGCTTACCTTGATTGAGACGACGCCAACTGTATCTGCGACTGTCTAATAATAAAGAGCACTCGTAATGCCGCAATCGTACTGCGGATCCGAGTCAGCGATCCATCAGTGTGCGCTGTTGATTCTCACATGGGCGAGAATGTCGATGTGAAGCCTTCCTGACTCAGAGAAGGATTGGCATCGCGCGACGTCAGCAGCGGAAATATCCCGCTGGCCTGTTATGACGGAAGAGTCGCCTCACGCCTAGATCAAGACCTTCTTGATCGCCTGCTTCTCTAATTGCGCTTTCTTGGCGGCCGGGGACCACCCGTTCATCGTGCCATTATCAGCCCGGACGTGCGGGAGGCTGATGAGCAGTTGCTGACTGCCGTCATTGCAGGAAGTGGACGCAGATAGGCACCTGTTGACTGGCGACCATGCCACAGAAATGGTCCGTCAGTACTCCTACAGGCTGTGAGTGGAGTCTCACATACAAAAGGCGCGTCTAGGGGACCTCAACAGCGAATCGCGGCACGCGCGCCAAGCAGCGGAGAGATCAGCTGGCCCGGCCGCTCGTTGTGAGGGGCCTCTTCGCCAGTCCCTCCCCCGCACACGAGGTTATGCAGCAGCCCAGCCTCGTGGTGACGTGGAGTCCGTGCTGGAGTGCTGGACCGTGGCGAACGGTTTCAGAATCGTGGAGCGGGGGGCGTTCTGCGTACGCTACTACGCTGGACCTTCCCGAATATTGATACATGTCTTTCCGTACCGCATCAAACAGGAGCATGATGGACTGACATAAATTTAGACGTTCTTGCGTACACGGTAGATTGGACGATGCTAGTCACCCTGGCGCTGCCTCGTTGTCCAATAGTGTGAATCTTAGCTCAGAATATCCAATCGACATATCGCTCACGCTGTACGAGCGCATTGTCAGCCTCGAAACCGAAGATAAATCGGAGACAACGCACCGGGTAAGACTCGGGATCCGCATACGAGACTGTTTCCACCCCACGCGATTTGCACAGCCCCGCAAGGGCCTGCAGAACCACCTGTGACGAGGAGCGGGTCACCGACACCTGGCGCAGCTAAGGCAGCGCGCTCTCGTCCGCCAGCGCGCTGACCAGGTACCCGAGGCATAACGCTTTGATTGCCTCCGCTTCTTCGTCGTTCTCCACTTCTTCGGCAGTCAACCCTACTAGGTCGTATGGGCCCTTCATTTCTTTGTCGTAAGTGGAATGAAACCCGAAATGGCGAAGCGTGCGGGGGAGCGTGACGGGCTCGATCGGCAACTTGCGGAGGACGAGCGACTCAAGGTGCGTGAGATGTTGAAGACCGCCCTTAAATGGCAGCGACCAACACGTCAGCGTGCGCAAGCTACCCCAACCGATGGAGGCCGATTTGCGCTCCAGGAAATACAGGGAGCCAACGTCTAGCTCCTCGGCCGTGTACTGTGCGGCGGTTGCGGGTTTGGGTAGGGAGAGAAAAAGGACGTCCTCAAATGCCACAGAACACAGCCGCGCAGGCAGCGGGTAGGTGCCCAAAAATTCTCCCACAAGGTGGTGGACGCTCGGCCACATAGCGAGGGTCGCCAATAGGTCCGTATTTTGCGTGTGCGGGGCGGCAATCAGAACCGTCGGGCGCAGGGCCAGGCCACGCAGTTGCGACAGTGCTGCCGTGTACGTGCGCCGCTCGGGGAACCCAGAGAAGTCCAGGCGCACCTGGACGATGCACGGGCAGCGGCGTAAGAGAGTATAGTAATCGATGCGCTTGGGGTTCTCGGTCGCAAAGCTACTGTCGTCTTCGAGGGGGATGGAGGTGGAGCGCACGTAGGTACCGAGGTGCGGGTTTGTCGTTACCGCGTGAAGGAGGAAAGGGATGGCGCGGAGGAGCCAGTCGTCATTGGGGTAGGGGATGCGGCGGAAGAGAAGGCGCTGGGCGACGGGAACCCAGTCCTTGCATACGAGCGCGCACACATAGAGCGTCCTATAGTCGACTTCGTGGCTCTGCGACGCAATGTAGACGAACTGTATGATACGCGCATGGACGTCGAAAGCAACTCTGTCGGTAGATATAGTAGTACTAAAGACTGGTAAACTAGGGATATGGTAGTGAAATAACTAGTTGATACAGGGTCACTTGAATGACCAGCGTGTAGTATTCACTTTGCGCTACTCTTTACTGCGGGGAGGTAATTACTTCGGTCAGTATTCACTTCAGGCATATGCATAGGTCATCACTTCCTCTTGTGGTGAATACTTCTTGCCTCCAAGAGTCCCGGTACTTTGATTAGAAATTATACAGTATTTACTTTGCCCTTCAGCCGCCATTTACTTACTTCGGCCCTTCCGCGGCTAGTATTTACTTGGCCCCTACAATGATACACCCAGTATTTACCGCCGCGCAGGCCTACCCTAGCACCGCTAGTATTTACTTATTTACTTCGGCCTGGTCGTACTTACTTCGGGGCGGTAGTACCTACTTGGATGCGCCCAGTATTTTATTGCATCGCCACTAGTATTTACTTCGGCCTGGTCGTACTTACTTCCGTACTACCATATCTACCACGGCTAGTATTTACCGTCGGGGCGGTAGTACCTACTTGTATGCGCCCAGTATTTTATTGCATCGCCACTAGTATTTACTTCGGCCTGGTCGTACTTACTTCCGTACTACCATATTTACCACGGCTAGTATTTACCATCGGGGTGGTAGTACCTACTTGGATGCGCCCAGAATTTTATTGCATCACCGCTAGTATTTACTTCGGCCTGGTCGTACTTCTACCATATTTACCATGGCTAGTATTTACCGTCGGGGACTTGTATGCGCCCAGTATCTTATTGCATCGCCGCTAGTATTTACTTTCGCCTGGTCGTACTTACTTCCGTACTACTAGTACCATATTTACTACGGTAGTAGTATTGACCGTCGGGGTGGTAGTACCTACTTGGATGTGCCCAGTATTTTATCACATTGCGGCTAGTATTTACTTCAGCCTGGGTAGTACGTACTTCATCATTTATTATGGCTAGTATCTACTTCAGGCCTATGGCGAGGCCATACCGACTTGACGACTACAACAAAGGCATCAATTACTACGGCTCTGCTGTAAGTACTTCTCACTCCTTGTGCCTGCCCACGGATATTCTCGGTCCCGGGACAGTATACTATATCGTTATATTGTCCGAGCTATGCATAGATAGCCTATAGGTACAAGAACTTGCGGAATCTGATGGGTGATCGCACGTTATATGGTAAATGTCGTCTCGAGTCTCGCAACTTCTCATTATTCAGAACAAAGGTACTACAAGACATCGTCAATAACATCATATACATCGCGGGCTGCCACAGAGAGATCACCCGAACCCAGGGTGTGGTCCCCAGTGACCAGTGCATCGTCCCCAGTGACCAGCACGTCGTCCTCAACAACCGACGTGTCGTCCCCAACAACCGAGCCGTTGCCTGAAGACGAGTCCGATGTGTCTGCCTCGTCACTCGAGCTGTCAGCTCCGTCATCTTCTACTTGTGGCCGAGGCGCTACGGAACGAGGCGCTGCGGCAGCTTGCGAGGTCAACGGCATGTCGGGCCAAAGGTCGGGAAGGGAGAAACGCGCCAGCATCGGCTTCCAAATTGATACAAAGGAGCGCGCCATCTCGTCGAATTGGTCAGCTTGGCGGTAGGCGTAGGCATGAAGTCCGTTTCCGACATCTATACGCGCATCGGAACGTTGATTGATCAACGCCCTCCACTGCGCTGCACGGGTGAACATGAAACGGACCGCACGGCGCATCTCTTCTTGCAGGTGCGCAATTTCTTCCTGCCATCGTTCGACGCGAGCCTTTGCGGTAACCCAGTCCAGTCGAACGCCTGAAGAACCCATCAGCGCGTCAAACTTTCTCATGCGATGCGTACCTACTGTCCGTGATCTCCGCCTCCGTCGCCTCCTCGTCCATGTCAGAATGTTCGCGGACATCTGGCCGGAGATTCACCCAAATCCAACTGGGTTTGAAGTGGCCCTTGCCAAGTTGATCTGGCGCCTGGCGGGGACCGACAAGATGAGAGTCGAGGAGAGGCTTGAGCTTCTGCTGCCAAGCACCGTTGGGATCCAACACGAGCAGCGCAGCATACGCAGCGCGGTAACGCTGGGCATGGCGCGTGGCCTTCTCCATCAAGCGCGTGATGAACGTGCGCGCGCGTGTGTTGGATTTCTGCCCTGGGCCGGCGATATGTACTCGCTTGAAATGTACATGCGTGTGCCGTATCCGTAGAGACCGGCGAACCTGTTGCAAGATCTACAGTATCAGCTCCCGTTCTGAGGTATGACAATGGACAACGCACCTGATACAGTGCGTCTTGAGCTTGCCCGAGTCGCAGCCGGAGCTCCTTTGCGACGAGGCCCGCCGTACATCCCGTCTCGCGAAGCTCGGGCGGCAGCTGCGAGGGCAAGTAGAGTGTCTCATTTTCAGGGTGTTCAGTCGCTGCGCCATCGCCCGGCCCCGGCAATGACAAGTCCGTGCTCGATGGGGAAGGAAGAAGCTGGTTGACGCATGGAATGTAAAGCTGTTGGATGACGCGCCATGACGCTATTCTGTGCCTCAGAACAGTCTGCTTCTCCTTGAGCGCAACCTTATCGGAGCTATTGCGCTTGTCCTTCGGGCTTTTGAATTTCGACGAGCCACCCTCGGTTGTGATGCGGGCGGTTGCAGCTACCATCTTTGCCTTCTCTCGCACAAGACGCCTGAAACAAAGGACGTCAACACGGTGCAGCGGATACTCAATGACGACGCACTGTTGCTCCTCTAACTCGAAGCCGATTGTCAGGAACATGCTTGCGGTTGTCTCATGCGGGGACAGCTGGCCCAGCGCAGCTTCGCTCGCCTCTTCCTTGGCCAATTCAAGGCGCACATCAACCAGGGACGTGACTGAAACAAGATCATCAGCGGAAATGCCCAAGCGTGATGGAGATGCGACAGCGTACAGACGACGGGCTCTTCGTACGGGTTGGGTGCCGTCTTGTCATTCTCGTACGCCTGCATCATAGCAATCCACTCTTGCTGCGTCTCCTCTGGGACGTTCTCGCAGGCCTCTTCAAATGCATGGAGTTGTATTTCGAGCGCCTCGGTTGCGACCTTCAGACTCCTCTTGATGGACTGAGCTGCGGCCGACAACGATTGATGATCAGATTGTCTGATGGGGAAATGATATGGCTCGGAGTAACTTACGGATCGTGATGGTCTTACGCCAATTGATGGCACCAAGCGCGTCGTCCAAGTTCTCTTGTCGTGCCGGACCTGTCATTTCCCGAGTGCTGAGAGCAAAGCCGTTGACTTCAGCCCAGCCGCCCTCGATGCCTTCGCCATGCGTGCGCCCGACGCCGTGCATGTTGTTGTACGAGTATTTCGTCTGGCACTTCGGGCCATGCGCGATGAGATGAAATTTGGGCACAGCCCACTTGAGCCGAAGAAGGTCCGGATTTATTCGGAGATGCTCGGGGTACCTGAGCATCCGAGTCGCAAAGTTTTTCGAGAACGAGCAAGCAATGTCGTAGGAAATATAGAGAGTCTTGATTTCAGGTGCAGAGAGCGCGAGAGCGGACAGTAGCATATAGTCCATGCTTGCGTACCTATGCGCAGGCAGTTAGAGGCCCAAGTCGTGTCACTGTAACCGGGGACTTACCGTTCACCGAAGCGCAGGTCGCCGACCCCGTGCCGGAGGTAGAAGCAGTGTCGAGAGCAGATCACGGCGCCAACGCCGTTGATAGAGAAGCGGCGCTGCGCTGGGACATTAGCATGGTCGACAGCGGCGTGATTAGAGTCGCAATATTTGGGCTATCGCACGTCAGACGGACATCGTAATCAGAGTACATGTGGCATACCTCAGGCTCGTTCTTGTATGCCTCGCAATGGGTATCATACACGTCTTTCTTGACAAAATATGCCAAGCCGTCGGCAAGCTCGGTGTCGACCAAACCGCGATTCTTGAGTTTCAGTTTGAAGTTCGCATCCACAGCCAGGAACATGGCGTGTTTCCACCTAACACAAAGCCATCAGCATGGTGCGCAGGCTGACGAGCTGGTACGACAACTCACCTTTCTTCCTCAGGTGCGTCTTCCCACCCTTCCGGCATGTTCATGCCTGGCTGTGGGCAGAGCGGGCACTGGACTGCGAAGCCCCCCTGCTTGGTTTCCTCAATGCCAGAAGGAACATGGGAGCGCCCGGCGCGCTTGAGTGCGCGGATGTGACGGAAGAGTCGTATGGCGCGTATGAATTCTCTGTATCGGTACTGGCAATCCCCTGTAAGCTATCTCTCAAGCAATTACATCTGGTCAACGTACCTTTGGGGGCCGTGTCCCAATGCCATCCGTGATACGCCCCAGACTACACCAAAAATCATAAGCATTTAGCTTGCTCTGGAGATTCAATGCGTGAAACAGTTTGAGAGTCCGGATGGTGATCGCGGACTGAGGTCGATGGACAGTTGCGGGCCATAGGGAAGCACGAAGGAGCTGAGTGGTGTGAAGCGATGCGCCAACGACACCACATGCACAGAAGTCGATGTGGACCTCGTGGACGCCACTGATGTCGACAATGGTCATTGGAGAAGGCTTGAGGACGGGATTGGGACAGCTACGACCGTCGTGGCCGAGCTGGATGCGAAGACCTGCTTGACACAGCGTGAATCTTTCATGGAATGAGCCGTTCCATCTCTGCAAGCACGCGTAAGCAAAATCGAGGCAAGTGGTGAAGCAAACGCACCTGGAGACGATGGTAGGGCAGCTTTTGATGAGCTGCAATGACGCACGACGTGCAGAAGCGCGTGCCGACCAGGCAGTCCGTGCATCGCAGCTCGCCGACCTTGACACCACAGTCGCCGCACAGAGGAAGCTCGGCGTCATCCCCGAGGCCCTCCAATCGAATGATCTCGTCCAGGAACTGTTCGCGGAAAGGCAGCCAGTCTTGAATAGGCTTTCCTGAGCCCTACCACGCGAAAGGTTAGCAAATATAGTCATTCAAAAGGCGGCAAATCGTACATGCTTGGGTCGGCGGCGGCGGCGACGGAGCTGAGGCACCTCAACAGGGATGTTGCTGTCCAGCAGGCTGTGATCATCCTCGAATGATGGAATGGGGTCCAAATCAGCTGGAGCGTCAGCTGGCGGTACGTCGGGGGTGTCGGTGAGGTAGTGGGATGTGGTATGCTTGACTTTCCTCTTCTGGCGGGCAGGCCCAACGGATATGTCCACATGCCGCGACGACTGGGACAGTCCACTGTTGCTGTCGCCCATCATTTGGATGGCGATACGACGCTTGCGGCCACCGCGTCCCATGGTGATTGAGGAGGAGCACGGTGCGCCTAGCAATATTGATGGCATTTGCAGGCGCTTACGTGACATAGATAAGCAAATCTACAGTACTCCGGTGTCGCGGAACAAGCAGCGAGCTAATATGAGGGAGGTACAGTAGGAAAGGTAGAAAGTGAGGTCAAAATCCATAGATACGCTTGAAGTAGGCACTGCGCACGCTGCAAGCCCGTCAGACGGGTTAGCAAAGAGAACCAGTGGCAGTAAGTGACGGTACACGCACCTTCGACCCGCAAAGACGAAAGCCTGATCATACAGAGTCGCATCATACACCTTTTCCTCAAGCTGTATGACTTCGATCTCTTGATGAAGCCCGGCAATGAATCTGCGGTACTTGTGGATCTTCTCCTTGTCTCCGGCCAGCAATGACGCGCGGACCTCATCAAGCTGCTCCTGAATTGCGGTACGGATGTTGGCAATGTAACGAGCAAGCCAGTCGTCGGGATAGACCTTCATCAGCTCTTCACGGTGCGCTGTCCAATCACTCCAGATCTTGTCTTCGAGCTTGCGCATAAGGGGTGTACGCAGGGGGTCCTCGTCCTTTGTCGTGCAAGCAATCTGACTCCTAAAGGGCCTTCATGACGTGCATCAATATGTGAGCAATAGGAGATGTGGAATGAGGGCGTACGCAGGCAGTCCATAGTGTCGCGCTACCTTCCTGAGACTCTCCGCATGTTGCTTCGCCTCCTTGCTAACCTTTCGTCTGCTGGCACGCTTGTCAGCATTGTAGTCCTTTTGATACTTCAGACGATCGTTTCGGTGTCTGGCGGCAAAGATAGACTTGTTAGGAGCATGCAACAGTGCACTCATATGAGCGGCTTCGTACCGCTTATAGTCTCGCTGACGCCTGCTGACGGGCACATTTTCCACCATCTTGATGCTGATAGGACAGCTCTGCCAGAGTTTCAGCAAGGAATCTGAGGCCGGACAACACAGAGAGGAAGCAAGGAGGAAAGAGAACTAGGGCGCAAGTGCCAAGCAGCCGCGTCACCGCAATATCCCAGTGGCCGCGTCGGTCATCAGTCAGTTCTGCATGTCTTCCCTCAACGACTACTCGCCTTTCAGACATATTAGACACAGAGGAAACGGGCACCTTTGTAGGCCCTGGTCCATGTATTTTGAGGCTCTTAATCTCAAGCATGAAAACAATATTGCTCATACGAGATGGTTGAGACATGTGCTGCCGCGTCATCTCTCGTTGTTTCTCCCCGTTGTTTCCTTCTATTGTCTGACGGTTCACAGCAAGTCTTTCATATGCACAGACAACGACATAAGGACTATCAACGAAGCATTTTGCATTCAATTTGGCAAGACATTGAACTAATCTACGCCTGGGGGTTCGGGTTCAACCACGCATAGCACCCACCAACCGAGCGAAAGCCCAACGCTGAAGCACCGGGATACCCAGTGATGAGAGCCTGAGCCGCGGTGATGGACACAACCAGGTAGTAGGGCGGAATGCGTAACGTAGCACCAATCCCTAGAGCGCTGCAGAGATGTCGGTGTGTGTGCGAGCGAGCGTCAGGAGTCCCGGAGTAAGCGACGACCGTCTCCGATCAATCGTACTGCGATCCGATCGAGAGCGCAGCAAAGACGAGGCGATCGATCGACTCTCCGACCGATCGGAAAGCGAGGCTTCGACGTACGACGTCGAAAGGCTGCGACGCGACTGCGATCGAGGACTCGGGCAAAGGGGCAACAACGATGGAACAAGATGAGGGCGATAAGACGGGAAGCGAGAACAAAGGCTAAGGCGATGACTGAGGCTGAGGCGCGAGAGCAGTCAACCGATGTTGACCGCTATACGATACGACGAGGGCGAGAGTGCACGACTTGTGCTCGGAGCGATGAGGGGGGAACGTAACTTGCATTTCGCAGAGTATCCGACGACTATTTATACGATGCGACGAGTATAGTGCGTGTCCGATCGAGTAAGTACGGAGACATCGGAAAAGACAAAGAAAACAAGATAGCGGCGTCATATGAAATAGTACGAACAATGAGTAGAGGTCATGCGCCGGTCAGACGACGAGGAGCGAGGCGGGGAACGGTGTCGAGCGAGCGATCAGCGCTGTCAAAGGACAAAGGAGGCGGCGCGGGAAACGATCCTCTCTGTCGTCGACTGTGAGAAACAGCGTCGGGGAGCGCGGGAACGGACAAGGAGCGCCATATCGAGCGCGATAACGGTGGTCCGATGATGTGGGCACGAGGCTGCGTCTTCCGATTGCGAACGTTCGGAGTGCCACACTCCCGACACGCGTCGCGACTGGGTCACGTGTCGATCGCAAGTCGCGTCTTGACTGCGGGGGCGTAGCGCGGGTTGTAAGGCGCTAGGGCGCATCGGAGGGAAGCGGGCGAGTCGGTAGCGCTGAATCGGAGGACGTCGGGGTAGTCGGACTCGTGTGGCGGACAATGGGCGAGCGGACAATGCGCGACTGAGGCGGTACTCGGATGGCGTGAGAGCTCCGGAGTTGCGTAGCGCCGAGCGTGTCTGTCGTGCGACCAGGCTGTGCGAGTCTGATGGAAATCTGATGCGTCGTGACGGGCGTGGGAAATGCTGTGCTGGCGAGCGTGTGGCGACTGTGGGCGCGTGGTGCGAGCAGCGTGGGAGTCGGCGGGGCGTTCAACACTGGGGAGTAGTTTAGTGCACTATGTCCCTACAGTTGTAACAAGTGGGTGGTGTCATAGGCAGGTAGGATATTGAAGTGCAAGTATAGGGCAGTATAGTGCACTATAGTGCATATATCAGTACTATAGTGTCCTTGGATGCACTATAGTAGTAGCATGACTATAAGGACCATTGTATGTTTGCACCAATATAATGGGCTTTGAAAATGTTATAAATAATGGTGTAGATGCACAGGTGGAACTGCTATATAGAGGTAATTTAGCAGAATATATCTGGTTAATGGTAGAGAGCTGTAGGGCAATCACTGGCCAATGGATCCCATGGGTTTATGTACTATAGTGAATCCATAATATATTACAGAAATGCTGGGATATATGCACCTTCTCTCCATTCAAATGAGCTCCATAACTTCGGATAATATTACAGCATGTGGCTTAGTAGAGTGCATATGTGATCTGAATTTACCAGAATACAGGGGGACATTTCTGAGGAGTTGTGCAGTGCACACTGTATCAGATATTCATCTACTACAGTGATATTATACTCTTTAAAGCTTTCTTAATTTGTTATGGGATGACTGGACATTCATAAATCATGAAGAAAAAGGTGCGCATATGTACCACGCATGCCACTGCTGTCTGAACTTATCATAATATTCAAGACTAATGGGAAGCCGCACCAATGCATATATACTTATACACTATAGTGTCATTTAGCTTGCTTCTATCCTCAAACTTTTTCAGCACTGAATAGCACCTCAATACTTGGGGAAACAAATCCCTAGATATTCCAGAGCACTATTACACCATGCCCCTTGTGACGGGAGAAAGAGGCCCGGAGGTAACGCGGGCAGAAGGTCATCAGTCTCGACGCAGGACGCTATTAGATTACTGTACAATAGATTAGATTAGTCGGAGTTTCAAGATGTCTGTAAGTATATAAGTCGTGTACTGACAGCATCGTGCATCATCAATACAACGTGTTTCTTTTTCCTTCTCTTTTTCTCGTCTCTTCGCCCTCCTCAATTCTCTTCAAGTCTCCCTCAAGCAAAGTAGTTGCTAGTCGACTACGAGAATCGACGACGCGACGACGCGACGAGTCACGAGCGCGTGAGGCTTCTCGAGCGCCAACAGCGCGCCCACAGAACCACACACGCGCGACGCACTTGGGCCGTCGGCGCCTCGCCCTTCTCTCTCTCGAGCCAGTCACCAGGAGGAAGCCTCCTAACGACTGAGCTCCCGCTCGGGCCTTGCGCCTACGGGCGTGATCACATCTCCTCGCCCTCCACTCCTTCCGTGCTACGGAGGAGGTCTGTCAACACGGGGAAGCCCCGTACCGACAGGACAACACACCTTTGGTTCCTCCCTGGGCTCGTCTCTCGCCCGTCCTACGCCCGAATCTCGAGACTCACCTATCAGAGGCGTCTCAAAGGTGGACATATCCGGAACGTAGGACACGAAGACCGGTCCTGAGGAACTTTCTTCGCAAGTCGGGAACAGTATGCCGCCGCCTAGCCCAAGTCATTTACAGACTCCCTCCAGAGCGGCTACATTGGATTATTCTTTCACTCCCAGGCGCGCTGGAGAAGTGAAAGCCCAGTCGCGACATTTGCCAGCAGCCCCTCAGTCAGAGGAAGACATTACTTTGGACAATGCGTCTCGTGCGGAAATTGCGGACAGCATTTACGCGAAATTTCGCACTTCTCCCGACGACTACGAACCATCTTTAGAAGCACGAGTGGAGGCTTTGATCAGTGCTCCGCTGTCACAACGATATATTCTACGAGATGGACCTCTATTACCCGTAGGATCGGAGCAATATTCGTTGAAATCCCATGCGTTGTGGCCTGCTATTGGAGTAGCCGCAGAGCTTCAGGATTTAATTTCACAACTCTATGCGCTCCTGGATCCCCCAAGGTCGAGCTTTGTCATTGACTATAACAATCATCTAATTGTTGCGCTGCGAGGATCCCGTACATTGAACGAGCTCGACTTAGCCTGGGAAATCCTCGTACACCGGCTTTCCTTAGCTGTCAAACACTTGGAGAAAGCTAGAGAGGAAATAGTAGGGTCGGTCAGAATCGCTTCGCCAGCCACAACCACGCAATCCGAGACAGTGCGACTCCACGGACTAAGTACTCTTAATGTTCTCAAAGAGTATTTACAGCGGCCTGCTCTGAGAGAGCGTATGGATCAATTCATCATGGATTTACTACGGACAAACGCACAAGCTCTACCTCACGAAGTCTGGCCTCTCCCAGACAATTTCCTCGATGAAGTCATAGCGGCCGAATCGCAGCCGCCTCCAAGAACTCTAGCGCCCTCTCCTCGACAGAATACTCTTATAACCCCACCTCGTATACGAGATGAGCCCGAGGAAGCCTCGGGACAGGGAAATAAGGGTAAAGGAAGAGAGGACGAGACTATCATCGGAGAGCAACATACTCGGTACGAAAGCTTTGCGACAGGAGCCTCAAGTCGGCCTCGTTCTTCTCTACCTGCGCAGTTAACTCTTCAAAATGTGGAGCATCCGCCTTTTCGAAAAGCTGGAGATTTCTTTGAACGGTTCAATAAACCATCGGCTACGTACGTGTCACAGGTGTTACCGTATACGCCAGTACGCACGGCCACTCAGGTTTCTATGGCCAGAGGCGACGTCACCCAAGGATTGGGGCTTCCCGGGGATATACCGGGAGCAGACCCGCTCCCTTCAGAACCGGAAAATGTCGCCGAGCAGATTCAAGTGCAGAGAACACCCGAGGCAGATACTTCCTCCAAAGAAGTAGCGACGTACCTCGCTCCATCGATGTACAACGCGGAAACAGGAAGCGTCTCGGCTATGCCATACAAACGCAATCTCTACGCTCAACCTCCGCTTCAGCCGGCCTTCTCCTTAGATGCCATGGGCGTAAAGACGCAGCCTATCACCCAAGGCTTACCGGACCGTCAAACGCCTCCACACCTTCGAAGCGCGAATTTAAATAATTTCGCGACTCAACCTACACGCGTTGAGCGCACGGTGAACTTCGAGGAACGTGTACCTTGGGACAAGCGTATGGCTAGAGACAATGGTGACGAATTCCCTACCGGGCCTTCCAGTTCTTTACCTCTCCTCAAAGGAGAATGGCCCCGGAGCTCACCGCCGAAACCCGATCAGCAGAATCTTACTCCACCATGGGGCAGTAATTTCCCATTCGCGCCTCGCCGGAACACCCTCGTAACCGGTTTTCCCTCTAAACCTGATCCTCTTCCTGAAGATCCATCAGCCGGGTACTCGAACCACGGAGACTCGGCTGAACCAGCTGGCGGAGGAGTTCCTGGAGGAGGACCCCCAGGATGGCCTCCTTCACTAGGAGGAGCAGGAGGATCGGGAGGTGGACCCCCTGGAGGTCCCCCAGGATTTCCGGGCGGAGGGCCGCCCGGCGGATATCCTGGAATGCCTGGAGGTGGCGGAGGACCACCTGGAGGAGGGTTGCCTGGAAATTTTCCAGGATATCCCGGAGGAATGCCTCCGGGTGGACCCTATGGACCGCCTGGAGGTGGAGGACCACCTGGAGGGCCACCCGGTGGAGGCGGAGGGCCGCCTCCGGGGTGGGGTTACCCTTGGCAGTGGCACGGTTATCCCAACAATCCTCAAGGTAACCTGAACCTCGGGCCGAGGTTAAAGGAAGAGCTAAGGCCCGATCATTTGCCCAGCTGGGATGGGAACAAGCATACCGCTATTGCATACTTCGCCGATGTTCAGGAATTAGCGGTAATGAATGAGTCGCTTCCCGCGGCCATGGGACGTTGGCTATGGACGCAGCTCAAGGACAACTCGCGAGTGAAGCGGTGGTGGATCCAGGTGTCGAGGCGCATGAAAACCTACATGATGGCCAACCACTTGAATTGGCTGAACGGTCTCAAATCCGTATTCCTGGGACGTCAATGGCAGTTGGAACGGAACATGGAATTCACGGAGATGTTCTTCCGTCAAAAGGGACATGAACGTGAAATGCCCGAGGATTACCTACAGAGGCGCATTATGTATGCTCGCGCTCTCCTGAACACGGATAACGGAGGACCCGAAGAAGCCCAGATCGTCCTTCGCAACGTACCCTCTAGCTGGATGACGACTCTGAATGTGCCGTTACCATTAAGCACGGACGATCTCACTCGAAGGGCTCAGGATAACGCCTTAGCTCTAATTGCTGCTTCGCGTAATTCCAGCGATTTGGTATCTAAGGAAGAGATACCACAGTTAGTCCGGCAAGCGATACGTGAAGAGAATGCCCGGCCCTTCCGGCCTAGAGCATTCCGCGGCCGTAATGATAGAGGCCAAGCGTCCGTCCATCTAGCTTCCGGGAACGGGGATGAAGCTGAAGAAGCTGAATTCCCTATCGTTAATGAAGATGACGAGGAGAATCTAAGTGCCCCGGACCAAGTCGACCCCGCCGTATCAGCACAAGTATTCGCTACGTTGGTTAAACGGCAGAGGGCTCCTCCGAAAGGAGGTTATCCTTTTCCTAAAGCTGATGGCACGAAGTCCCTTGTCAAACCACCTCCTTCACCTTGCAAGCTTTGTGGGAGTAAACATCATTGGGACCGAGAATGCCCTCACTGGCCGACTTACGTCAAGAAGAAGGAAGTAAATCTTTTGAGCGCGGGATTAGAGTCGGATAGGTCTCCGGAGGATGAACTCATGTATAATACTTTGTTTGAAGCGTACCTAATGGAAGCTATTTCTTCAGCTTATATCGTATCGCGCCAGAGCGAATGGTCGGAAGCCGACCATGAGACGATAGAAATGAGATCCATTGAGAAGCAGGCAGATATTGGGCAGGAAATCCCGTCCGTACGAGAAGTGCTGACAGCACGTACTCGAGGAAACCTCGAGAAAATCGTACGGACCCCCTCTCCTACTGTAGAGGAAGTGGAAGACGAGTATTACACTCAATTAAGGCTCCACGGTCGACCAAGTCCTAGCGACGGCAGTCTCATAGAACGAATTGAGGCATTGCAAGCCGAAACGCCTGAGATGGAGATCATCAAATTAAAGAGGAAGCGCACTTCTATCCCCGGAATGTCAGCCGTGGGCGTGTCAGTAGTGTCCATGAGAGGACGAATCATGATTCCCTCTGGACCTTTGCGCGATTTACGACTAGATTCATGCGCAGATATCTCTCTCCTCTCCAAATCGACTTATGATCAGCTAGTTAATCCGCCGGCCCTGAGGCAGGGGTTGAAGTTGAAGCTCGTGCAATTGACAGCTAAGGAGGCTTCCTTACATGGATATGTAATGTTACCCATTTTCGTGCACACGGTCGACGGAAGAGAACTCCAACTAGAAGTCGAGGCGTACGTGGTATCGAACATGTCGGTGCCCATTCTATTAGGAGAGGACTTCCACCAAGCTTATGAGTTGGCTGTTGAACGAAACTTGGAATCAGGAACTCGAGTATACTTCGAAGGACGGAAATACGAGGTTCTAGCTGAAAGAGTTCAAGAGTCAAATGGGAAGGAAGCTCGGATAGCGAAAAGGGTACTAGGGGCTCCACTGGCACGCTTTATTCTCGCCAAAGCTCATCGTCGGAACAAGGCGAAGCGCAGAGTCTTGAGAAAGGATGCGGAAGGTCCACGAAGCGTGCGGGTATCTAGTGACGTCAAAATTCCCCCACATTCAGTGAAGCGAGTACAAGTCTCCGCTAGCTTCACGGACGAGCGCACTTGGATGGTAGAGAAATCTATGGTAGCTTCGTCCAGAGCTCCCGTCTTCGTAGTTCCCAATACTCTTCTGAACCAATCGTCTCCGTACCTCCCGGTAGCGAATACGTCAGCGCACCCTAAGATGCTGCGGAAAGGAGAAGTCGTAGGACATCTGGTCGACCCTGCTAAATTCCTGGATGCCCCGGGAGTGTCGAGAATTCGGAAGCTTTAGCAAATCACGCAAGCGTCCTCAAGCAGTTAGTACACGCGAACTTAAACTTGCAATCTGAAGTAAGAGATGCGGAAGTCAGGGTTGCTCCCGAAAGGCCGACGGAAGCCGTCGAGCCAGAACCTCAGGAAGAGGAGATTTGGGGGCCCAAAACTGCTGAAGTGCCCGATCCAACCATATGGCCATCTCAAGACATGGAAGAGCTCCTCGATGTAGGGCAACTTCCGGAGGAGCTGAGAGAACGAGCTTGGGAAATGCTGCGACGCAGACAACGAGCATTTGGATTTGATGGAAGATTGGGAAAGCACCAATCGAGGGTACACATTCGTACCGAGGACGGACAAGTGCCTATAGCCGTGCCCATGTACGGGAGCTCTCCGGCCAAACGAATGGTTATTGAAGAGCAACTTAATGTGTGGTTTGAGCAAGGGGTCATTGAACCATCCGTTAGCCCTTGGAGCGCTCCGGTCGTCATCGTCTACCGAAATAACAAGCCAAGATTTTGTGTAGACTACCGGAAGCTCAACGCAGTCACTGTCCCAGACGAATTTCCTATTCCACGCCAGTCTGAGATTCTTTCTTCACTCTCAGGATCTCAAGTCTTGTCATCTCTGGACGCTCTAGCCGGATTCACTCAGTTAGAGATGGCCCCGGAGGATGTAGAGAAAACTGCCTTTCGCACGCACAAAGGGCTCTTCCAGTTCTTGAGGATGCCCTTCGGACTACGTAACGGCCCTTCGATCTTCCAACGCGTCATGCAAGAGATCTTGTCCCCGTACCTCTGGTTGTTTTGTCTGGTCTACATAGACGACATAGTGGTTTATTCGAGGAGCTATGAAGAACACATTGAACATTTGGACAAAGTACTCGGAGCCATTGAGAAATCAGGAATTACATTATCTCCGAAGAAATGTCATCTTTTCTATAGTTCCATCATTCTACTCGGACACAAAGTCTCTCGGTTAGGTTTGTCGACGCACAAACAAAAGGTGGAAGCCATCTTGAAGATGCCGAGGCCTACTAAGGTGGCCGAATTACGCACGTTCCTGGGGATGGCGGTGTATTTTTCAGCGTTCATACCACACTACGCTACACTTGCAACTCCTCTATTCTCGCTGACCCGGAAGGGAGCTGCATGGAATTGGCGTGCCGAACACGAAAGAGCCTTCGAAGAGATCAAGAAAGCTCTATCTCGTGCTCCGGTACTGGCGCATCCGGAGATGGGGAAGCCCTATCGGTTGTATACGGATGCTTCCGGAGACGGTCTAGGGGTTACCTTGCAACAAGTGCAAATAATGGCCTTGAAAGATCTGAAAGGAACGAGGACTTATGAGCGTGTCCGTCGGGCATACGAGTTGGGGAAGCCGGTTCCCAAGCTCACGACCACTTTATCGAGCAAGATTATTGACTGTGATTACGAGAGCTCCTGGGGAAGCTCTTTCGAGGATACGACCGTACAAGTCGAAAGGGTAGTAGGATATTGGAGTCGAACTTTCAAACCAGCGGAAAGGAATTATTCTGCAACGGAGAGGGAGGCTCTAGCCGCTAAAGAAGGGCTCGTAAAATTCCAGCCGTTCATCGAAGGCGAACGTATCTTACTCGTCACTGATCACGCGGCTCTTCAGTGGGCAAAGACGTATGAAAACAATAATCGACGACTGGGAGCTTGGGGAACTGTCTTCTCGGCTTACGCTCCGGGCCTGGAGATCATTCATCGTCCGGGTAGGGTACACTCCAATGTGGATCCCATCTCTCGCTTGCTCGAAGGCGTGCCCAGTTATGTAACTCCTAACGACGAAGACTCACCCGCTCTAACGCTCGCCAAGTTGTCTGAGTCTCCTCTGAGGGGCAACTCCGTAGGAGAATTAGAGAAGTCCGTACAATTGGTATTAACGGACTGGAACGACGGCTTGTTTAATCCGCCACATCATTGTTTCCAAGTTACGACCCGTTCCTACAAGACGGCTAGTAAGAACCTAGATTCGGAACGCGCAACGAAGGACTACACCTCGGGGGAGCCATCGTTGGAAGCCGACACAGGAGAGATCAGGGCGTCTGACCTGTCAGAGCATATCGATCTGTACGACAAGCAGCGAGCCTGGGAAGCCGCAAACCCCCCTCCTACTATTCATGTCCACATGGATAAGAGTTATCTGCAATCCTTTCTGCAAGGATATAAAGCGGATGCCGCTTTCAAGCAGAGATGGGAAAGTACTAGTACTTCTCCGGATTCTTGGGATGCGGGACAGCGATATTTCAAGGACGAGAAAGGACTCCTATACTTTAGAGATGCGGATTTCCAACCCCGGCTTTGTGTTCCCAAATCCCTGCGAGCCAGTCTGCTCCTTCAAGCTCATGAATCTCCATTCGAATCGGCTCATGCCGGCGCTGAGAAGCTATGGCAGCTCATGAGCGGAAAATTCTTTTGGCCTTCAATGAAGAAAGACGTACAACGGTTCTGTGACACCTGCGATGTATGCCAGAAAATCAAGCACAGGAACTTTACTAAGTTCGGCCGTTTGATTCCGAATCCAGTTCCGCGACGCCCCTACGAATCTGTATCGCTGGATTTAGTGACTGGCCTACCTTGGTCGCTAGAATTCAATGCTGTCCTGGTTACAGTCGATCGAATGTCAAAACATGCGCAGTTTATCCCTACTACGACTGGCCTAACAGCCGAAGGATTCGCGAAGCTTTTTGTCAATCATGTCATCTGCAGGTTCGGCGTGCCCGATAACATAGTTTCCGATCGTGATCCTAGGTGGACTTCTGACTTCTGGAAAGGGGTGTCGAAAGCGCTCAAAACTAGAATGTCTCTATCATCCTCGCATCATCCTCAGCACGATGGACAGACGGAAATCGTAAATCAGAAGCTGGAGATCATGCTACGCGCCTATGTCGCTACGGACAAGACGAGTTGGGCCGAATGGTTGCCGCTGCTTGAACACGCTTATAATAATCTTCCCCATTCGTCCACGGGGATGAGTCCTCATTTCGTACTCTATGGGTTCCAACCCAAATCCAGCTTAGATTTTGCGCAGGCAGAAGGAGCGGAAGCCGCTCCGCAGGACGCGTTATTGAATGACCGATCCGATGATTTCGTGCGACTCATGCAATACCATAGGGAAAGCGCGAGGATGGCTCTCGCGCGAGCTCAGTTGAAACAGAGCGAATCCTACAACAAGGGTAGACGAGAGTTAGAATTCAAGGTCGGAGATCAGGTCCTGGTGAATCCTCATTCTTTGGAATGGTTGGAAAGTAAAGGGGAAGGGAGCAAGCTAGTACAGCGTGCAGTTGGTCCATTCGAAGTTCAGGAGCGTATTAACCCCAAAGTCTACCGTCTCCGACTTCCCGACAATTACCCTGGCTCCAATGTCCTTAATCTCGAACATTTGCGTCTGTACAGACCATCAGATCCCGAATTCGGGCATCGCACTGTGTTACCAGACACCCGTTCAGACAAGCCAGCTTCTGAAGAATATCATGTCGATAAGATTGTCGGTCATCGTTACGATAAGCGCAGGAAGCAGATGCTCTACCTCATTCGTTGGGAGGGGTATTCGCCGCTATACGACTCATGGGCAACCGCCACGGATTTACGGAACGCACCCCAACGATTATTCTCTTACCGACGGGACGCGGGCTTGGCAGGTCCTGCTAAACGATGAAGCAGGATCGCCTCCATGTATATAATTTCTTCTGATTTTATTTCTTGATGTACTATTCATCGCTAAGAGCCCCGCCTTTTAATTCTATCTTACTTATTCTACGCGACGCGACTGCAGCACGTGACCCCGCCGGGCGCCACCGCCTCGAGGCGCGCTTAGACGGAGAACGGACGACTCGGGTCCCTCTTCTTTGTCTCGAACCATCACCTCGCCTCTACCCCGCCAAACGCAAATGTCGTCGTGGGCACAACCATCGTATGGTTGGGGAGCGGAAGCCGCTCCCACGCCCCCGCCGGCAGGGAAACTGCGAGACATTGCGCGTCGACGGCGCGCCGGAGACCCCAAGGCAGTTTACGATGAATCGGTCAAGCCATACAGCATAGTGACGTCCGGAGGATATCTCGCCGAAGTATACACGTCTTCAGTTCCAGGAGTTCAATGGGTGGGATTCGGAATGGATCCAACGCCGTGCGGACGCTCGCCGGTGCCCTTACCTTCACGAACTGCTTTACACGCGACTCCCCCATTTCGTTATCGATCGGACGGTCCAGACATTCCCATCGAATGGTGGGATTACAAACGACCTTGGCTGGCTTATCGCCCGCTGCCCAACGATAGCACCAACGACGAGTGGGTGTATAACGATGAAGCGGACGGGAACGGCTTCGTACGTGTCGGCAACGACCGGTATCAATGCACTCCGAAGGCCTTATCGTGGTTAACGGAGTACACAGGCCATATGATGCAGATCGGAGAGGCCATGCAGAAGTACTTGGGTTACGATGCGGCTCCACTACGTATCCCTGCCATGACCCGAGAGCCAGCGGTTAAAGGCGACCTCAAGAAACAACTCTCGATCATTCGTCGTTCTATGCACGAGTGGATGGCTTTCGTGGTATTTCTCGCAACTCATGCGGGTCATGGCTGGGAAGCAATCCCTCTCCCCGTAGCTGGTTGGACCAATACGATCATCATTTGGCTTTCAGGAGAGCGCGTGGGCACCCTCATAGACTTTCATCTCCCTCGAATCACCTGGCCGAATGTTCAAGAACTCTACCTTCATGGCGCGAACCCTCGGTATCTGTGGCACTTCGGGTTGGAGAAACCTGAGTTGGAAATGCTCAACCCTCGCAATCTGGGTGCGCGAGAAATCGGAGCGGTAACTCGTGAACGAGACAAACGCTTGCGTAAGTGGGAGAAAAACGCCGAGAACTTGAAGCATAGGACAAACGAACTGCTCCGCAAAGACCGTATTCGAAAAGTCAGTGAAGTCCGTCGCTGGCACGAGCAGATGGATTCGGACGACCCCTCCACGAGGCGGTACATCGCAGCCAAGCACGTGAAGGATGGCGAGTACATGGGATGTGCGGTTCGGTTGAATCATCCTGAACCTGGGGACGGTACCGTGTTCGTCGACATAACCGACTTCCGTGCGACCAAGGAGCTGCCGGGCGAATGGGAGATGCTGCCGCTTCCCGCCTATGACCAGGACGAAGAAGACGATTTCATCGAGTCTATATACGGGAAGAACATCGGTCCCATGAGGCCGCCGGCCGATCCTCCAACCCCTTCAACTGCCGAGCCGCGCGCCTCATCGCCATCCGGGAAAGGGAAGCAGAGAGCACACGTCGACCCATCATCCCCACTCCGCGAAAGCGACGCGGACGTTGAACATCAGCTGCATCAAGAAGAGGCCGACGTTCAAACCGCCATTCGTGTCTCTCTCCAAACTCTCCATCACGGGCCTGGAGAAAGTTCGTCGCAACGTGCCTCATCGGACGTGGTTATGGAGGACAGAACTGGACAGTCCGGTTCTGCGAAGAAGGATAGCTCTTCTTCATCCTCCCGAGGACCAACCACGCCCATCGAGACACGCGGACGTAAAAGACCTCGAGAGGACAGCTCTCTCGAGGGTGGATCGAGCGCTCGATCTCTTCTTGATCGTCTGACGGGTCCCACATCAATGGTTGAGAGTATATCGAGAGAATTTGACACTCCAAAAGTTCCAACGTTGCTGGCTCGCATGTCCCACGGAATTTCTGTTAAGCCCGCATCTTTGTTGTCGCGGTTGGATACAGTGCCCACGACTTCACTGATGGACAGAATATCCGAAACGCGCGGCGATCGGTCGACGGCCATGGACACCGAGCCTGTTTCCCCCGCTCCGGCCAACGTCAGCTTAGAGGAGCAGCCCGTCACTGTTAATACGGAAGTGTACGGGCCATCTTCACCGCTGCATGGGGTCGCTACGTTCTCAGCGGCTATCTTACGTCCTTCGGAGACTCCGTTGTCCATCCCGCCCACCTCTCCCATCCTTACGGGGCATATTCACTTGCTGTCGCGCTCGAAACTGCGAGTAGCGATGTGGAGAGATGCCTGCACTGCACCGTGGCCAGACGTGATTGCCTTCATGCTCAGCAAAGGCATTTCCTTCCGATGGAGCTATCCAAAGAGTCGTTTACCGCGGCCACTCCCAATCCTGCCGGACAGCTGGGCGGCGTACGCGCACGTCAACCTCACCCAAGTTCGTTGGTGGGAGGCACGCGCCAACATCTGGGACGCGTACCTCGCGACTGTGCGCGACCTCATGACACAGCCTAACGCACGCATGTTCCTCCAAGCGGGTGGCATTTCTTGGAGACTTGCCCTTCAATTTGGGCCTCCTAGCCTGTTGGAGGATGCGGGTACGGGGCCTTCGCGGCTAGTAACGGAATATGGCATTGGCGACGCGACTACCACTCCAGTTCCTAGCTGCTTCGACCGCACGACCCCATCGGAGGTAGATCGGCTGTATGGAGGAAAGAGCGGACGAAGCCTTTGGCCGAGACAGAAGGACTTCTTGGACAGTCGCGCATGGAACGGTGAATGGTCATGGTCCAACGAAGTCTGGTTCACCACACGTCTGAACAATCTCTCCGCGGCGAAGCAAGACCTCACCCTCACGCCGACACAGTGGACTAAGGAACTGCGTAATGCCTTGCGCCCAGCTGAACGACGTGCACTGGACGGTGTAGGCTCGGAAGCACATGCAGAAGGCCAGATCAACGCGGACCCCGACATCGCAGCCCTGGGAATCCTCGACTTGGGCGCGCTGCAGGCCTCTTGGGACAATTCGAGCGAAGCTTCCAACGCCGAGACTGGGGGGGCTTTGTGACGGGAGAAAGAGGCCCGGAGGTAACGCGGGCAGAAGGTCATCAGTCTCGACGCAGGACGCTATTAGATTACTGTACAATAGATTAGATTAGTCGGAGTTTCAAGATGTCTGTAAGTATATAAGTCGTGTACTGACAGCATCGTGCATCATCAATACAACGTGTTTCTTTTTCCTTCTCTTTTTCTCGTCTCTTCGCCCTCCTCAATTCTCTTCAAGTCTCCCTCAAGCAAAGTAGTTGCTAGTCGACTACGAGAATCGACGACGCGACGACGCGACGAGTCACGAGCGCGTGAGGCTTCTCGAGCGCCAACAGCGCGCCCACAGAACCACACACGCGCGACGCACTTGGGCCGTCGGCGCCTCGCCCTTCTCTCTCTCGAGCCAGTCACCAGGAGGAAGCCTCCTAACGACTGAGCTCCCGCTCGGGCCTTGCGCCTACGGGCGTGATCACATCTCCTCGCCCTCCACTCCTTCCGTGCTACGGAGGAGGTCTGTCAACACGGGGAAGCCCCGTACCGACAGGACAACACACCTTTGGTTCCTCCCTGGGCTCGTCTCTCGCCCGTCCTACGCCCGAATCTCGAGACTCACCTATCAGAGGCGTCTCACCCCTTCCATCCCTTAAAGTTTTGTGTTCTTGCATGCAATTGGTATATAGTACCATACTTCTGATCCTTTGATACAGCCTAAATGATCCATATGTCCCTGTCCCATCTATCCAAGCATATGTGTGAGCTGAAATGATTATGTATTTTTCAATGAGCCATGATCCATGAAGCTTACTTGAGGTCAAACTCATCCTCTGTGAAAGAAATAGCCATTTATATCCATATGCCTGATCATAAACTGGATCACCCTGGGACAAGGATAACTCAGACATCACAGGCTGTATGAGAGTGGAAGTACAGCACTTTCTGCCAACTCTAGATAGAATTCCCATATTTTGAGCATTGGGTGGGGCATGGTCTGTGAATGCTCTATAATATCTGTGGATTATATTGACCAAGTACTGGAGAGCTATTGGACACATCATATGCTTTTGTGGCCAACCAATTAGATCACCACTATAGTGCACAAATCTATATGCCTTGGTGTGGCTCACCAATGGCTTCAGATATTATGATAAATTCAGACAGCAGTGGCATGTGTAGTACATATGCTCACCGTTTTTGTCATGATTTATGAATGCCCAGTCATCCCATAACAAATTAATAAAGCTTTCAAGAGTATAACATCACTACAGTAGATGAATATCTGATACAGTGCGCACTGCACAACTCCTCAGAACTGACCCGCTATATTCTGGTAAATTCAGGTCACATATGCACTCTACTAAGCCACATGCTGTGATATTATCCGAATTTATGGAGCTCATTTGAATGGAGAGAAGGTGCATATATCCCAGCATTTCTGTAATATATTATGGATTCACTATAGTACATAAACCCATGGGATCCATTGGCCAGTGATTGCCCTACAGCTCTCTACCATTAACCAGATATATTCTGCTAAATTACCTCTATATAGCAGTTCCACCTGTGCATCTACACCATTATTTATAACATTTTCAAAGCCCATTATATTGGTGCAAACATACAATGGTCCTTATAGTCATGCTACTACTATAGTGCATCCAAGGACACTATAGTACTGATATATGCACTATAGTGCACTATACTGCCCTATACTTGCACTTCACTATCCTGCCTGCCTATAACACCACCCACTTGTTACAACTGTAGGGACATAGTGAATAAACTAAGCCCCACAGCCCGGGCGTTCCGATCGTGGTGCAGGAAGGCCGAGGTCACGTGACCGAGGACTTGGTCGAAAATGCGAAAAGACAGTCGAGATCCCCTCCCAGCGCGGGACGGGGCTTGTCACCTCCTCCTCACTGAGAACCTGACCGTCCACGGTCAGTGCGTCGAGGCGATGCAGTCGTACGGGAGTAGTCGGAAAGCGAATTGAATGGCGGGGGAGTCGGAGACGAATAGCGGGCATGTCGGAAGCGATTAGCGGGGTCGGTCGGGATCGGATGACTGCGGCGGGCGAGGTCGGCGGAAAATACCCAAGTCGGAGGCGAACGTGTGAGTCTGGAGGGTCGTCGCAGGAAGGGTCGATACTGGATGAAGACGTAGGCGCCGTGGTGATGTCATGGGCTAGGCGCGGCGCGTCATGCAGCCGGGAAGGTGTACTTGGCTACCAAAGGCGATCGCAGGTGAGGCGGAGACGTGGGGTCGGAGTCCGGTATTCGTCGGCACGTCGCAGGCAGCACAAGGGCGCGATCGAAATTTCTGCGAAGTCGAACGAACCGCTAGGGAACAATGGGGACGTCGGAATCGCATAAAAGGCGTGCGATCGCGAGTAGGAGGCTCCATCTTCCTGCCTTCCTACCACTGGCGCTCGCTTGAAAATGTCTGCCCCTACTCCTCGCCGCCTCTCCGACGACAGCGTCGTTCGACAACTCGAGCGCGTCTTCAATCAGTGGTCGGCCGACGCAAGCGGAGCCGAAAAACTCCAATGGGTGCGCAACATGGCCAAGGCGATCGTGAGTAACTTGTGCGACCCTTCACCTGACTTCGCGACTGACTCGCTCCTCTTCAGGCTTTCGCCCACTCATATCCGAACGTCGAGGCGCGACTCGCGCAAATCATCGTGGACTTCCGGGCGGTCTACCGGGAGCACGGCACACCGGAGTGGAAGGAGTTGGCGCGGGAAGCGCTGTACGACGCGTCGGAGCTGGCAAATGAGCCCGAGGTACGTGATCGCGTTCTTGGGTTATGGCTTGCGACTGACTCCTTTCTCCAGGTAGACGACGACGAATACTTCCAACAGATGCTCGCTAGCGACGCCGCGCCGGACGCGTTCGTCGCACCGCTTGTTCCTGCACAGCCGTCTCCCGCTCCTCTCCCTGTACAGCCTCGCCGCTCGATCCCTCCACCCTACCAGCCGACCCCTGCTCGTGCAGTGTCGCTAGCTCCGATCGCGGTCGAGGAGGTCCCGGAGACGGAATCGTCGGAAGACGGTGAGGTGCACGAGTCGGGGAGCGACGAGATCGTCGAAGTCGCTCCTCACGTCGCGGAGTCCGTCGTCGCTCGTCGACGTAAAGGCGAGTCGGATAGGGAGTTCAGCACCCGGATGCAGTTCGCGAAGGCGCACGCCGACGCGCTCGTCACTCGCATCCAAGTCGGCGAGTTTAACTACAAGGGCAAGGCGGTAAGCCCTGATCGCTTTCGTTCTCCGACCGCATGCTGACTCTTCCACAGGCTTGCGACTACTGCGCGGAGACCGGCTCGGATGGACGGATCGATTGTCGCTACAAGGCGACCCTCAAGCCGTCGGGATGGACCGTGGAGTGTGAGAAGTGCAGAAAGGCGAAGAAGGGGTGTCGGTGGAGTGAAGCCGAAGCGCGCGGTACGTCCCTTTTTTTTTTCTCTTGGTCGCAGCTGTTGACGTATGCTCGTAGCGACTATGCTTGCGCGGAAGGCGTCCGCGGCGGCCGGACACAAGACAGAGGCGGCTGTACCAGTCGCAGGCCACAAGCGGGTCGCGTCAGCGACTCCCGATCGAGAAGACTCCGGCCCCGCTTTCAAGGCTCCGAAGAGGGCGCATGAGACCGCGCGCAAGGAGACACGGGCGTCGGCACAAGGTGAATACTCCCTGTGACGTCCTCCGATCGTTACTGACTTCGTCGTTGATCCCTTCTTAGGTCCTCCACGTTCCTTTGTCGGCAAGCCTCCGCCGCCTGTCGCCGCCGCCGTCCCCGCACTAGCCAACATGGACGTCGACGTGACTCAAGAGGCCGGACCGTCGCATCAAGTCGAAGGAGCGCGTCAAGAGGTGCCGCCAGAGTCGCAAACGCAACGGACGGTGCCAGGTACGAGCAGCCAGCTCTTCTTGGCGAGTCCCGAGGCGACGACTGACGTGCCGCGCTCAGGATCGGAACGCGCAGGCTCGTGGGTGCAAGAGGTCGCGGAGTGGCAAACGCCGCCGGTCGACGTGTTCGAGGCAGAGGAGGAGCCGATCGCAGGTGAGTCGTGTCTTGGGTTTGTTCGAGGCTACGTTAACCGTTTTCCTAGGTCCGTCGCATCCGGCGACCGCGCGTCCAGCCGCCAGCAAGGGCAAGGGCAAGGGCAAGGCGCTCCGTCAACACATTCTCCCTCCCGGTCCACGTCCACGCGACTTTGTCGCGTTTCCCTCCTTCGCCTCCCTTCAAGACCTCGTCGCTGGGCCGATCGAGACAGTCTCGGGCGCCAGGACTCCGGGGGGCATCACGCTCCTCGTCAAGGAGGTCCGCAAGACGCGCTCGGCGGAACTCGCCCAGATGTTCGCCCTCCGCGACTCATTCATCGACGGCTGGTGGCGCGACGTCCGCTTGATCAACGCGCCCCTCTGGAGGGCGTTCGCGGCGGGGCAGGTCCCGAGGATCCTGCGCGAGGAGGACGAGTGGTACGAGGTGTTTGAGGAGTAGGCGACGGGTCGGGGATGTGAGGCGACTTCGTAGATAATGTATTTGTAGCGCGACTTGTTCTTGTTGATCTGCGACTTGACTTGAATTCGACTTTCTTGCTTGCTCCGACTGTCTTGATGAGCTCGTGAGAAACGCGACTTGACTCCGACTAAATGAGGATAAAAGAATGTGGGTGTCCGACTAAGTCGAACTAATGACTTTTGTTTAAGCCTCAGTAATCCTTCATAGGCTAAGGCCCTTTATCTTGAGTGGGCCTGCGCTACAGCGATACGACGCGAGCGACTTGGTGATGGGGATGGAAAAGGAAAGGAATGTCGGAGGGATGATGCGATCGGAACTCTCTACACTTGGTCGGGGACTTCGTCTTCGTCGTCGGGTGCGTCGAGAAGGGGTGGCTCTTCGCCGTCATCGTTGCCATGTTGCGTCGAGGCTTCTAACTCGCGTAGTCGATGAGTGTCTATGTCGACGTCGGACAAGTGGAAGGGAATCTCCTTGCGAGCGAAGTAGGGGATGACTCGAAATGCGGCGATCGGACGGTCGAGTACAGAGCCGTCCAGCTCCGCGACGATGTATGCTCCTCCCCGATTGCGGGAGACGACGACTAGGGGTCCTAGGTAGCGCGGGCGCATCTTCCGATTGAGTGACTTCTCGATCGCAGTGTGTCGGATGAGTACTAGAGCGCCTCGCTTGAAGTCGAAGTTCTTGATGACGTGCGAATGTTCCTTCTCGAATTTCCTAGCGTTCGCGAGTCGCTCAGCGTATACGTCCGATCGGAGAGCGGAGACTTGATCATGTCGTTTCTGCAGTGCGATTGCCCGTCGCGCGATGAGGTCTGTGGTCGAGAGAAGAGATTCGGGAGGGGGCTGGAGGTACGTCGCTTCCGAGATGTCGAGGGGAATGATCGGGTGACATCCGGTGACAGCGAAGTATGGGGAGCAGCCCATGCGCTTCCGAACCGTGATACGTTCCGACCAGAACACCGAGAAAGCGCAGCGCGCCCACTGGGTCTGGTCACCATTCGCGGCCTTGTAGAGTGCTTGCCGAACGTCATAATGAGCACATTCGACTATTCCGTTAGCACGAGAGTTGTAGCCTGAGATGCGAATGTGGCGTATGTGGTATTTCTTCTCAAGATGAACCAGGGCTTTGACAAAAGGACCGCCATTGTCAGTGACGACCTCCGACAGGGAACCCCAGCGACAGAGGATGCTTTGGAAGATCCAGTCCGCGATCGCGACGGCGTTCTCCTTCTTGAGTAGGGAGAACTCCGGGTAGGTCGTAAGTGAACAGCGACCTTGGACGATATAGCGGTATCCTCCTGAGACGGGCATGTGCAGCGTATCGACGTAGATCTTTGCGAACAAGGGAGCGGGAGTTGCGACGGTCGGAGGGATGAGGATCTGTCGCTTCTGGCGTTGTTGACAGAGGTGGCATGTGCGAACATACCACATAACGTCCGATTCATAGGACGGCCACCAGAAGCGTTCTCCGACTAGAGATCGAGTCGCAAAGACTCCGCGATGTCCGACTTTGTCGTGGCAGTCGACTAGGACTTGGATACGGCGCTTGGGGTGGGGGATGAGCTTGTGCGCGCCATCTCCTGAGCGTCGATAGAGTCGATTGCCGGTGCTGAAGAATCGGAGCGCGTATCGGACGAAGGTCGCAAATTCTTGGTCGGAAAGGTGATCTGGTCGCACGGGGTCTTCTAACCATTCGCGAACATGGACTAGTCGCTCGTCGGCTTTGATCGCTGCGTCGCTGCGTGGGACTTCGTCGTACGATAGCTCGGGCTCCTCCTCCTCACTGAGATCTTGACCGTCCGCGGTCAATGCGAACACAGCGTTGAGTCCAGGGGCGGGGAGGGAGGGAGCTTGGTCGGGTTTGACTGTGGAGCTATGCGTGGGGACTGCGAACAAAAATCCGTACAGGTTGTCGAGCCAATCATCGTAGTCTTCGTCGGGGGGTTCCTCTGGATCGCCTGGCTGTCGGACGCGACACGACAGTCCGTCGGGACCATGTGCGATGCCTGGGACGTGTCGAAGGAGGAACTTGAAGACGAGGATGCCGATGATCCAGCGATTGATGCTAGCCGTCGGAACTAAATCGGGGTTCTTGAGCATTCCTCCGATCGAGCTGGCATCGACTTCGACGATGAAGTTTCGTAGTCCGATGAGATACATGCGAAGGGCGCGAAGCGATCGGAAGAGTCCATAGATCTCGAGCTTGGGCTGGGAGAAGCGTCGTTCGCGATCGTTGAGCGAGATCGATCCAAAACGACTGTAGTAACGCTTCTTCGGGTTGTTCAGTTCCTCTTGGGCGAGAATGTAGCCGACGGCGATGTAGGATGTGTCGACTGCGAGTACGACTGGTGCTTGCGAATCGTAATCGATCGCTCGAAGGGCGTCCGACTTGACTAGCGCGTTCTTGAGGTACTCTTGCGCCTTGTGCTGATCGGGACCGTACTCCCACTCCGTACCCTTCCGTGTGAGCTTGGTGAGAGGCCACACATGCTTCGCGAAGTCCTTGATGAATATCCTGCAGACTCCGACTGTGCCAAGGAAGGCGCGAACGTCGGAAAGATCCTTGAGAGGACCCCAGTTCGTGATGGCTGAGATTGTGGTCGGATCTGCGCGGCGACCTTCCGGAGTGCAGAGGTGTCGGAGGACGGTGAATTCGCGAGCGATGAGTATCGACTTGGGACCGGAGAAGGTACCGCCGGAGTAGCGCATGCGCTGGAGGATCCGATTGACGTTGGTGAGGTGCTCCCAGACGAAGCGACGAATGTCCTTGTTTTCCGGGATCATCTCGTAAGATCCATCGGAAAGTCGATAGTCGGACTTGGGGCCTTTGAGGGGAACATCGTCGATGAAGGGCACTGTGAAGGTCGGGATCTCATCCTGCAAAATGAACGTGACGTCGTCGTGGAATATGGGGACCGAGTTCGTCCACCCCATCGGAAGGGTGACTAGGCGAAGAGCTCCGTAAGGCGTCTGGAAGGTCGTGAAGTCGCGGGATCGGGGGTCGATGAGTCGCTCGTCGTATCCGACGTAGAGGTCAAGAATGCCACCACAGGCACGTCCTCCGAACTGTTCCGCAAGTTGTTCTTGGATCGGAGGGACGCCGGAGTGTGCGACCGTGACAGCGTTGAGTGGCTCGAGCGAGTGGACTATACGTAGACTCTTGCCATCCTTCTTTGCGACGCAGAACCACTTCGATCGATAGGAAGAGTTCGAGGGCTCGTAGACACCTGCCGCGATCTTCCGTTTGATCATGGCGCAGACGTCGTTGTAGATGCCCGGGGGTATGGGGATGTTGCGATCGACCCATGGGACGTGTGCGACGACGGGAATCTGGATCGGAGGGAAGTATTCGGGTTTGAAGCTGCCGCGTTCGGTGTCGTCCCATGCGAAAGCCTCGTTCTGCTTTACGATGATGTCGTGCAAGAGGTCGCGCTCGGTCGGGGTGAGGAATTCGTAGCTAGGGTTCGCGTCCATCTTGTCGTGACGTTCTTGGGTGTATCGACCGGTGGGAACGAAGGGCGGGGGATGCGTCGATAATGGTGGCATGGATGCGAGGGGGTCTCCGATGATGTTGCGCTCGATGCGAAACCCATCAGGGAGCGTGCCAAGAACGGGTCGGACTTTGTCTGCGACGGGCTTGTACTTCTTTTTGCCAAGAAAGATGTCGACTGGTTCCGGATCGGAAGGCGAAGGCGACGATGTGGACGAGTTCAAGAAAGTGGTCGGTGGTCGCGGGGAATGTCCAAGATATTGCTGAGTGTCGTCGTCAAGATGTGGGTGTCGATAGCGCGGTTTCTGAGTCGGAGATGGTTTGCGATCGGACGACATATACTGGTGACCAAGATTTGATTCGGGAGTCGTACGTGATTTACAAGGCTCTGCGGGACATATTTTGTTCAAGAAAGACGGGGCTGCGTACTCTGGCAAATGCGTGCGGGCTTCGGAGGCGGTAACGTAGGCAGCTTGAATCGCGGAGTCGTCGGAGGCGTCGATTGGGGTATATGCAATGATGCGCGCGTCGTCGCCATCGCCTTCGATGATCATGGCGATGGCTTCATCTTCACCTAGATCATCAAAGGTGGGAGCCGCTATGGCATGCCTTGCGAAACCGATGATGGCCCCGCGGGAAGGTCGGGATCGTCAAAATGTCGTCGGAGTTCGGGTTGCGGATAGTGACCGTCTGATCCTCGTCGCGGTAGTTGCGGACGATGCTCTCTGTGAGCACGTCGAATGGGCGACCGAGGAGAATGTCGTAGGCGACGTCACGGACAACGTGCACCTGCAGGTAGAGGGTCATGTTCCCGAACTTGATCGGAACGTTGCGCGCCATGCCCAGCGAACTGGAGACTTGTCGATTGGCGCTCTGAAGTCGGATCTTGACGTTGGGGGAGTAGGCGAGCTCCAGGAAATGGGCGACCTCCTCGGACATCGCGATGACTTGCGAGCCGGGGTCCAGCAGACACTCGATCGTGGCGCGACCGGCGACGAGACCGTCGATCGATCGGAGAGCGTGCGAGTCGCGAGCGACTGTGAGCATGTCGGGGTCGGGGCACTCGCCGGGGCCGAGATCGTTGAGGTACATCTCGATCGGGTCGGACATGTACAGGACGCACTCCTTCGATTCGTTCGACCAGAGCTGCTCCTTGGAGGCCTTTCGGGGATCGGGGGCATAGTTGGAGAAGACGCGCTCCTCAGCCTGCCTTATCGCAGCGGCCGGTGACACGAGCTCCTCGTCGGGGACTTCCTCCACTGTGACGCGATGATAGTTCGTGGTCGCGACGGGTGCTGCTGCTGCCTCGTTGACTGCGCGACGTGGGGTGACTGCGTCGCGGTACTTGGCGCGGACCTCGGGGGCGAGCGACAAAAGCTCCTCCGGCGTGATGACGATCTGGGAGTCCTTCATAGCGCGAGCGAAGACTTGCTCTGCGATCTCCGATCGATGGACCGGAGGCAGGTTGCGATAGTTGGGCTCACGAGTCGCTTTGGGCGGGTCGGCTGGCACTGTCTTGGGCTTCACCGGCGCATCGGTCGCATCGCGTGCACCTCGAAAGGGATGCGCCGGTGCGGGCGCCGACTGATCGGAGGACTTGGCTGGTTGATCGGAAGCCGTCGGAGCGGCCGCAGCCTGCTTGGGCTTAGCGCGACGCGTGATCTCCACACCGTCAAAGACTTGCGCGTTGGTCGAGGCAGTCCTTTCGCCGCGCAGCTGTGCGAGCTCCGCTTCAAGCGTGGCGATGCGATCGGAAGTCGAGAGGGTGAAGACTTGGAGGGGCTCCTCCGGGATTACGCCGACGAACAGTTGTGCGGCAGCCCCTGGCTGCTCCGCTGCCTTGCGACGATGCCACTCTCTAACCCGATCGCGAAGGAAGTCGCCTGTGATGCGACTGGGCACGAAGGTACCGTTGGGCAAGGTAACCTTTCCGTCCGCGTTCCGAGCGACTATGCCTGCCCGAATATCTTCTTCGACTGCGGGGCACGCTGAGATGCGATGATCGGAAGCACCATCGTACAGGCATCGACCTGCCAGGCGCTGCATGTTCGCATTGGGGACAGCCGCTGGGGCGACTGCGACTGCCGGAACTGCGACTGCGACTGGTGCCGCCGCAGCCTGTTGAGTCACGCCTGGGAGTGCGCCTCCCTGCATCAGTGTTCGGACGAACGATGCGATGATGTCCTCAGCCTTAATTGCGGGCGGAGGGGTCTGCGACTGTGGAACTGGGGCTGGCGGGTTTGCGACGATGGTCGGAGCGGTCGTAGAGGTAGCGGTGGTGGCTCCTCGGATGTCCCTCGAGACCGACTGAAGCGCGAAGCGGGCAGCGCTATTGACGTCGGCGACCTCGTAGCTGTCGCCTGGGACCACATCGGGCTTCTTGACTTGCAGTCGCGCCTCGATGCGCGGCCAAAGGTAGTCGGGGATCCCACGCGGAAAGTCGCTCTTCTGCTGCATGTCGGAGTACCGATGATGCCGGATGAGGAATCCGGAGATCGTAATGAACGATCGGTAGTAGGCAGCGAAGTCGTCGAGCGTGACCATGTACGTGCGACGCGTGTCGGAGATGAGTGATTCGAGGTCGGAAGTGGAGTAGGTGCGATCCTCATCGGCGGTGGGGTAGAGTGCCTTTATCTCGGCCTTGAACACGTCGTACGTGCCCGCGAAGCCTGGCAGAGCCTCGAAACAATCGGCAACCTCGATCGGGACATAGCGTTGTACCCAATCTTTCTTCTGCTGGTCGGTGAGACCAGACTGCGTCGCAAGCGTCTCGAGGTCGGAAAAGAATCGCCTGATGGATCGCGGGTTTTCTTCATCAAAAACGGGGGCGGTCTTCGAACCGCGGGGGGGCATAGGAGTAGCCATCGGAAGCGGTGCGACGGGGGGTACGGCAGCTATGGTTGTTGCGGGAGGGGGGATAAAGGTGATCGGAGCTGTGACTGGTCCGACGTTGGGAGTCGGAGAGGGTGGAGTGATCGGCGTCGGAGGGTGCGATGGACGTGAAGGAGTCGATGGGGTCAAAGGTGTGAGAGCAGGCGACGGTGTTCGGAACCCGCCTGGGATGTGTGGGTGATCGAGTAGCTCGAACGACTCGCTTCCGGAGGTACTCGGAAGGTGATTGTGAGTCGCGTCCGGGCTGGGGACTTCGTCGAAGAGATCTCCGACGAGCGTGGGGGATCCGGGGATAGCAGGTGGGGGTACGACGAAGCTTTGTCGGACTTCGTCGGCGAGAGCGGAGGAACGGGTGTGGCGTCGATTGGAGAAGGGGGAAGGCGCTGGCGCTTGCTTCGGAGGAATCCTGACTGAAACCCTCGCGGTGGGCTCCAAAAGTGATGGACACAACCAGGTAGTAGGGCGGAATGCGTAACGTAGCACCAATCCCTAGAGCGCTGCAGAGATGTCGGTGTGTGTGCGAGCGAGCGTCAGGAGTCCCGGAGTAAGCGACGACCGTCTCCGATCAATCGTACTGCGATCCGATCGAGAGCGCAGCAACGACGAGGCGATCGATCGACTCTCCGACCGATCGGAAAGCGAGGCTTCGACGTACGACGTCGAAAGGCTGCGACGCGACTGCGATCGAGGACTCGGGCAAAGGGGCAACAACGATGGAACAAGATGAGGGCGATAAGACGGGAAGCGAGAACAAAGGCTAAGGCGATGACTGAGGCTGAGGCGCGAGAGCAGTCAACCGATGTTGACCGCTATACGATACGACGAGGGCGAGAGTGCACGACTTGTGCTCGGAGCGATGAGGGGGGAACGTAACTTGCATTTCGCAGAGTATCCGACGACTATTTATACGATGCGACGAGTATAGTGCGTGTCCGATCGAGTAAGTACGGAGACATCGGAAAAGACAAAGAAAACAAGATAGCGGCGTCATATGAAATAGTACGAACAATGAGTAGAGGTCATGCGCCGGTCAGACGACGAGGAGCGAGGCGGGGAACGGTGTCGAGCGAGCGATCAGCGCTGTCAAAGGACAAAGGAGGCGGCGCGGGAAACGATCCTCTCTGTCGTCGACTGTGAGAAACAGCGTCGGGGAGCGCGGGAACGGACAAGGAGCGCCATATCGAGCGCGATAACGGTGGTCCGATGATGTGGGCACGAGGCTGCGTCTTCCGATTGCGAACGTTCGGAGTGCCACACTCCCGACACGCGTCGCGACTGGGTCACGTGTCGATCGCAAGTCGCGTCTTGACTGCGGGGGCGTAGCGCGGGTCGTAAGGCGCTAGGGCGCATCGGAGGGAAGCGGGCGAGTCGGTAGCGCTGAATCGGAGGACGTCGGGGTAGTCGGACTCGTGTGGCGGACAATGGGCGAGCGGACAATGCGCGACTGAGGCGGTACTCGGATGGCGTGAGAGCTCCGGAGTTGCGTAGCGCCGAGCGTGTCTGTCGTGCGACCAGGCTGTGCGAGTCTGATGGAAATCTGATGCGTCGTGACGGGCGTGGGAAATGCTGTGCTGGCGAGCGTGTGGCGACTGTGGGCGCGTGGTGCGAGCAGCGTGGGAGTCGGCGGGGCGTTCCGATCGTGGCGCAGGAAGGCCGAGGTCACGTGACCGAGGACTTGGTCGAAAATGCGAAAAGACAGTCGAGATCCCCTCCCAGCGCGGGACGGGGCTTGTCAGCGGGTCTGTTCAAGAAGGTGCACATAAGATGACTATCCAATAGATTATTCACAACAAAACACATACCCGTTCGGAAATATGCCAAGCCTGCGGCCACGGGCTACTGCCAGGTACGGCCAGCCTCCCGCCGGGCGACTGCCTCGCTCCTCGGCATACCCTTGCGCTGGGATGGTGGTCAGAGACGCGCCTTGGGATGTATATATTGAACTCACCGATGTCGGCTTCGGTGGGAATCAGCTGAGTGAGCTCTTCCTGCCCGTGCGTGTCGTCCGAGGCCTCCGAGTCCGACGAATGGACCGAGTTATGGTCAGATCCATCGTCGTGAACAACGATAGGGACGGGTTCGTCTTGCGCGACTTGAGACAACAGAGTCGTGTCACCGTTGCCAACTGGTTGCTGAGAGCCTCCGGCAGCAGTGCCGCCAACCGACATGTTGGCCATGTCATTAGCCAGGATGGCCATTGCGATGTCGTGAGCACTTATGGCATTTTGCGCCTCGGTGAAAGAGGCGCACTTGCGCACGAAGGCATTCAACTGTCGAGCGACTGGCCCGATGACCGTCCTGCGAGAGCTATCAGTCGTGATAGCGCTCTGATAAAGTCGTCACCTTACCAGTCCGTGTAGATACCGCGGTACCTCGTGTCCACAAGCACGTAGTAGACGTATACACCGGGGACGAATGTCTCCGTGTACCCCGGCAGGCGGGGAGCGTCTGATCCCGTTGAGTTGTGACAAGCGGCGCAACGGGGACGATCACAGACTCACCAACACCGGCCGTGAGAGGTACCGCGGCTTCAGCAGGGAGCTGGGTCATCGTACGTCGTTGAAGGCAGTTGAAGGAGAGTGGTAGTAGGAGGGAAAGACGATAACGATCGCGCGGACTTGATGATCCTATTTTGTAGTCCGATCAGCTCCACTTTTGGGTTGCGCGGACGTCCGTGAAGCTCCGACAGCAACCAGCAGTCTGTAGTAAAATCAGTCTAGAGGATCTGGTAAATCTAGTCCCGTCTGAGGACATATATGCGGCGTGATGGCGCAGTAAAAAATACGAACCGCTCCCTTTTCCACTTCCCACCACTGCACGAACCCCATCTTCCTTCTCCCGCGCCCCCAGCGACATGTGGACAACTCAAGAGCAGAACACCTTCTTGAGGAGTCAGCTTCCTCTGTACAGGGACGCGCAGGCGCTGGGCTGCCTTGCGATTGCCGACTTCTGGCCCGAGCTCTTCTCGAATTGGCTCATGCGGTGGCCAGACTCCGAGGACCATCTCACGGCGGCCTCTCCCAAAGGCGAGCCTACTTTGCGAAAGGTAAGTTGATTACTATTCGATATATTACGACGATATACTCACGTGCATTCACCATAGCGCCTGAAGCAATGGTTCAATAACCATTCCCGTGACGCTGTCGGTGGCAACGGCGCGGGTGGGCGCCGTCGCGTCCTGAACCTATCGGGGAAGGCTGCACGGAAGAAGCCTCCGCATCAGCTCTATCAGCAGATGTTCTGGCAGACGCGTCTGAAGGCTGTCGTTGAGGACGCATATGCTGAATACGTGCGCCAGCTCCCCGAAGGCGAGGAGAAGATTGCTGAGGTGGTCTTCCGCAACAAGAAGTGCCGGGAGCTCTTTGATGCCGAGGACGAGGCTGTAAAGGCCGTCGTGAACGCGGCTCGCTGCGGCAAGTCTCTCCAGGATGGCGCTGACGACAGCGCGGACAGCTTGCTTCCGGACTACCAGGCGTGAGTCCACGCCCTTCATTGCCGAGAAAACAAAATGCTTACCGCTTCGTTTGTAGGAATATCGAGATGCTGCCACAGACAGCTGCCCTTGCACTTGCCGAAATCCGCGACCAGACCAACTGGATGTCGACGATCTTGATCGGAGGACCCTCGCCGGAGGACGGCGGGAAGATTATCTCATACGCGTGAGTATCATCCATCGTCGAGAAGAGCTATTTGGAACTGACCTTCGCATGTCAGCGTGCATACGCGTCTAGACGACGGGCGCACGTTTGCTACGATGTACCCGGATTTCAAGGATAAGGTGCAAGAGCCATTCCGGAACTTCCTGCAGGCTGCCTTCGGTGAGCAATCCCCGATACACTGAATGACGTGTACTGACCTTTTACCCCAGCATCGTCTTCTCAGATCGACTCCAGCGGCAGCACCAGTGCCGACTCGCACCCAGCGTCGGGCGACACCTCTGCTTCGTCATCTGCCTCTGGAGGCGCCACGCAGACATCGTCGAATGTCGACGCCGCACAGGCATCACCGGATGTGGCGTCAGGGCAAGCTGAAGGAACAGTTTCCATTGACCCACCAAAGAAGACCCGAAAGCGCGCCAAAAGGACCGACGACATCTCGGAGACCGAAGACGAGGAGATTGAGGACTTCGAGGTTGACGAGCAAGACGCCGAGGTCGCTCCCGTGCTTCCCCTCATACAGCACGGTATTACGGCGTACGAACAGGAACGTCTTGACAACATCGCGCGGAACAAGGCGTTGTTGAAGGAATGCGGCCTGGACGTGCCGTTTTTCAGTGAGGCGGACAAGAAGAGAACGGAGAAAGAGACTCAGCTCGCAAAGCTTGCGGCTCTTGCTGGTGCGCCGCCTCGCCAGTCAGCAAGGATCAGATCTCTCTCCTCGTGCGTACATTGTGCCCCTGTCCTGACGCGCAACGTAGCTGACCGCACAACAGAAATGAAAAAGGAGATCACGACAAGGACGAGCAAGAGTCAGGTGGCGACAACGTGGATGACCAAGAAAGGCAGTCCGCCAATGCAGAAGTCCTCCCCCGTTCATCGACTGCCGTCGCCACCTCGCTGTCACTCTCGACACCGACACCCAACATCGGTACTGGCGTCCAAGTGCTCGCATCGACCCAGCATTCTCTTCCTGCCGTCGATACCACCAACGATGTGCCAACCTCCAGCGCGCAATCCCCCGTTCCAGATCGGACGACTTCAACGACCACGCTCTCTCCTCGCGCAAGCGGGCCGTTATCAGATCAAGTCAACGTACCTACCACCAGGACGAGGTCGAAGGCGCAATCCAAGACAGGAGTCAGACGACAAGTCAATGCGGAGTGGCCGAAATGGCTTGTCAGCGATCACGAGCACCTCATGAATGCGATCAACGACGACACCTGGCGCTTGCTGGTTTGGATGTGGGCCGCAATCGAGGAGGAACTTGGGTATCCGTCCGGGAAGGTGCGCATGTGATCCGTTTCATGAATGAGTCTAGTGCTGACCTGGGTCCAGGGTAAACAATTCCAGCTCGCCGCGACGAATCGCCCCTCCCAAGTCTCCCGCTGGCTCACTCGACGTGACATCTCGAAGGTCCCTCCAATCGAGGATGTTGAGGCTTTTGCGGACAGCTGGCGCACCTGGTGGGCTGCCCTCCAGCCCGACTGGCGCGGTGACGGGTGGCCCTTGACGCGAGGCGAGCCCGAGGCGTCGGAGACGTGGGCGGACTGTATAAAAGGCGGCCGCAGCGGCTTTGTCATTGTGCTCATTACCCTCAGCTGGTGGTTTGGCGCGGCGGAGACCGTCCAAGAGAAGCGCGAGTGGGAGTCAGCGCTGGAGGATACGGTCTGGGTGTCGGAGCAGATGCTCGCTCACGCGCAGAGCACTGACGGGAAGCACAGCGTCGAAGAAGATACGCAGATTGTTGCGGACAGCGTCTCTCCTAGGAAACGGTGCGTGGAGGCTTTTCGCATGATCCTTCCGCCGCTTACAACTCTTATCAGGAGGAAGACGCGCAAGTAATCTCCAAGTCGGTCGTCTCATGTCGGCGCACAAATAACCCTAGTATCTATTCCTCTTTTCCTCTCGCATTCATAGATGCGTTCAACAGCGCGGGTCCCTCGACGTCCGGATGGTGGTGTTCAACACGCCATCATATGTGTTCAACACACACCGTATCGTCTTGACTCCATACAATCACCTTCCCGATTACCTTGTTAGCTATTGTTTACATCTGCCGCACATATAGACACATGAATATATGTCCGTTTGCAGTTCCTTACTTGAGATCTCGTGTCAGTGCTTACCCGGAGAAAGTCTCGTTGTATACGGCGCGACTTCGGGGCTGCGACTTGGTGATTCGTGAAAACACGCACGGCCCGTAGTGATTACTACACGCATAGGACTACTAGTACTATCCAGCGGCCTCGGGTTTCGACAGGAAATGCCAAGTACAAACTACTGCATGGCATGGAAGTGGAATCAAGCAGCGCAGCCGGGAGATACAATCTGTGCGCCCAAGTGATCACATCTCAAGAAAAATCTCCCAGTGGCAGTGCAGTCTGAGTCAGCTGCAGGTTATGTGTTACGCGTTACGTGTTACACATTACACCTAGGTAAATGGGACACACTTCGGCCGCCCCGTTTGAGCGGCCTTGATGCTACATGAACATCCTGAGTCAAAGTGGGTACTATGCCCCCATTGAGTAATAATACGATCAAGAATTTGCTACACGCGTACCAATAAATCCAGCCAAATCACCCAAATATCCGGAGCTAAGTAAATACTATGTGTTTACTGGTACGCAGGAGTATATACTGCGCCTGATTAATCCAGCCAAATCGCCCAAATATCCAGAGCTAAGTGAATACTACGTGCCTACCAATATATCAGGAGCTAAGTGAATACTACGCGTGCACCGGTATGAAGGAGTAAATACTGCGGCTGATCAATCCAGCCAAATTGCCCAAAAATCCGGAGCTAAGTGAATACTATGCGCGTACCGGTATATCCGGAGCTAAGTGAATACTATGCGCGCACCGGTATGTAGGAGTAAATACTGCGGCTGATAAATCAAGCCAAATCGCCCAAAAATCCGGAGCTAAGTGAATACTACGCGTGCACCAGTACGCAGGAGTAAATACTGTGGCCAGCCAAATATCCGGAGCTAAGTGAATACTACGTGTTTACCGTTTACCGGTACGCAGGAGTAGATACTGCGCCTGATTAATCCAGCCAAATCGCCCAAATATCCAGAGCTAAGTGAATACTACGTGCCTACCAATATATCAGGAGCTAAGTGAATACTACGCGTGCACCGGTATGTAGGAGTAAATACTGCGGCTGATCAATCCAGCCAAATTGCCCAAAAATCCGGAGCTAAGTGAATACTATGCGCGTACCGGTATATCCGGAGCTAAGTGAATACTATGCGCGCACCAGTACACAGGAGTAAATACTGTGGCCACCCAAATATCCGGAGCTAAGTGAATACTACGTGTTTACCGGTATGCAGGAGTTAATACTGCGGCTGATCAATCCAGCGAAATCGCCCGAATACACGGAGCTAAGTGAATACTATGTGTTTACCGGTACGCCGGAGTAAATACTGCGGCTGATAAATCCAGCGAAATTGCCCAAATATCAGAGCTCAGTAAATACTACGTGCGTACTGGTACGCAAAAGTAACTACTGAAACCTGAAATATCTGGAGCAAAGTGAATACTAAGTGCGTACCGGTGCGCAGGAGTAAATACTGCGCCCAGATTAATGCAGCCAAATCACGGAGCTATTGCAGGCTTACCAGGATGCTAGAGTGATTACTACGCCCCAGTGAATTCAGCCAAATAGTTGGCCGTAAGTGAATACTATGACCGTATTGAGCCGCCCTAAATATCTGCCAAAGTTATCACTACTCCCCATCTGAGCAGCCCAACCGAAAACTACTAGCGGAAGTATTTACTTTGGAGGATCCCTACCACCATACCCAGGTCACCAAGTGATTACTGCGTCCTGGCAGACAAAGTAAATACTACGCAATTACTTCAGTAGCTTGCTGGAAGTGAAAATACAGGCCGGAGCTGCACGCAAATAATTACTTCGATTGCCTGGAAGTATAGGGACATACTAAAGTGGAATGATCAGGTACATATAATACTTCTTTTTCACTGGTATACCAGGCGAATAGTTATTTTATCGACTGCTAGGGCCCTCGAAAGGGAGAGGCGGGGGAGTCATTGTGGCGCGCTTTGCTGGCCGTCAGCATTCCATCGATTGTAGCCCTGCGATCGCACGAACCTCAACTCTTTGGGGGCAATATCCGTGTACAAGAAAACCCTGAACACCTTCAGTAAGATTGTGTGGAGGTGGAGGACGGAGGCAAGAGACTCGATCGCGATAGGCATCTATTTCATCATGGGAAATGACCACGTAATTGGAAGGCGTTTTGGCGCCTACATAAACGCCTGGATTCATTTCCATAGCATGCGCGCGGGAATGTCTAGAGCGAGGAGGGCGACAATGCGCTGTTGAGCCGGAGGTCAACATCACCTCTCTGTTGACAATATCCATAGCACTCACCTAGAATAGGCCGATAGCCCACTCGCGGGCTTTGTCCAGAAGACCCTCCTCTCGCGCGTCACCAGGTGTGCTTTATGGAAGCCCCGACCTGTACCTTCTCCAGAAGCTCGCGCGTGGAGCAGGATATGGCGATTAATCTCGGTCCTGTGCGATACCGGTTCATTTAGTCGGCGTGCCTACGTTCAATGATGGCTCGGCGCAAGCTGGCTGGCCATCGGTCACGATGGCAGAGAGGATGCTTGAGGAGAAACAGCAAGAGCGAGAACCGTGCGCAGACCCGTTCGCGGTGTCGCATGCAAAAGCCTTGTCTCGTGAGCACCCGCGACGCAGCACATCGCCAGAGGGTCTGCGTGTATGCGGCGCCGCGCCCAGGATCGGTCTCCTACAGCCCATGCGAGAAGGCATCTCCGAGCACGACGCAAGCGCGTGCAAATTGTATGGCAGTCTAAGGCAGCCCCACCAATTGACACAACCACACCTGCGCGCTCCACGACCCTCATCGTTCCCGCCCGGTGGTGAGTGCAGCCCTGCTTGTGTGTGGGGCAGCAAATGAGGATTTCCGAGGACCGAGCAGGCACGAAGGCTGGAATTCGAGGTACGTTCTCCGTGCGATAAAATGGCTCGAAGTCGTTGTGGGAGGCAGCCATGGGGAGGTTGAGATGTATGAGTGTCATTGGGAGGAAGGAGAGGGAGGGAGGAGAGGTGGTGACGTGGAGTCCGTGGGAGCGCCATACGCCTCGGTCCCGACGCTTGCAGGGTGCCTTAGTACTTCCGCGCTTAGCCTGTCCAAATAAAAACAGTGCGTTCTCGCTCGCAGACCAGGCTGGACCAACAGATGTATCTATTGCGGTACATTCTCAGCGTGGTCCGGGGCAGGTAAACGACTCCTGGGACTGACCTACATACCAACCCATCCCGAAAATCCACCTGACATTTATCCTGGTCTGCACAAAACCTGAACCTATCCCAGCTGCGGCATCGCCTCTCGCATGCTCCGGACAAACGACGTCGACCCACCGCACCATATCCACGGCAGCTCCTTCAGCGCAGGTCGCGCATCAACGCGGCGCATTGCCCGCAGCACGATGTCGGCAATCGCGCGCACGCAGGAACCCGCCGAAATCGATCAGCTCAGCTGCATGAACAGCAAGTGCGCCGCCTCGCCCCACGACGCAGAAAGCCTCCACGCCGGGGAACGACACAGAGCGCAAGAGCGGGCGTGCCGGTATTGGAGTCCACGTCACGCCATGCAGTCACCTCGATATACAGCGTCCTCGTCTGGCCAGCCTGCCGCAACTTGGATGCGCGCAAGCGTTGAGTGACGGTGCCGCGGCATAGCAGAACACCTCGGTCAAGGCGCCCACGGGATGTGGCTGGCCAGAAGCCTGCGGGGATATGGGGCGCGAAATACACGCCTGTGCACTGTGCAAGTGTAGATGGCGCAGCTGCGGAGAGAGGGCACTCTGCGCTGGGAATACACGTCGAGTGGTTTAAAACGAGCCGCTGCAGGCTGGCGAGTCAATTCGTCCAGATGTGCGGGGCATTCGGCTTCCGGAGAGACGAGCTTGGGAGTCCACGGCCGTCAGGTACCTGCGGTGCGCCTCCAATGATCTTGTCGTCGAGGTCCGGTGCGCTTGATGGGTTTCGGAGGAGGCATGACAGAAGGATGGATGGAGAAGGATGCAGGGATTCAGCGAACACCGTGATGGGATACTGGCGACATTGAGGTGCAGCCCGCGCGCACGAGGTCGATGCGGGCCACTCGGATGGTGAAAAGAATGGCAAGGGTGCTCGTCTTGAAATTGATCGGCTCTTTTCCCGGGAGCAAAAAGCTTCCGCCGAGCGGAAAGGGTGCGATGATGTTGGATGCCCAGACGATGGCATCGCGTAGGGCGACGCGGCTCCAGCCCGCAATCGCCGTCATCCGGGACAGATCATATGCTGACGACGTCGCGGCCATGCGTGGGACTACGCCGGCGGTCCACGAACGTCAGGATCTCGGGTGGGCGGGGGATGCAACGGGAAGGGGAGACTAGGAATTGTGCCGCTGCGACAAATTGGCGTGCGTGTTCTGCGGGGAGTATGGAGGGGTCAGATGGGCGACATCGTGACCAGTGTAATTTGGACGTACGGTGCTAGCGAGCGGGAGTCTTGCTGTCGGGTTTGAGGTGGGCATCGCCGATCGCAGACATCGAATGCAGGCAGCGAGATGTGTTACGTTGTCGCGCCTGAGGGAGTATGCATCATTCTGTCCTATCGCGCGAGGCACAGGATGGCGATGGCGCAGGATGATCATTTCCTGGGCGTGATGGGACTGCGGAATGACACGGATAGTCAGCAAAAACCGCGCGAGATCCCGTCGATGGGCGACGAAGGACGTGAACACGCACCATACTAGGGGTGCGCCTCCATACCCCAGCATAGCATCCTATGAGACAGCGCATCCTCTCGCGCGTTCGGTACGTCGCTCCGTCTCGAGAACCAGGGCCTGTGCAGAGTCAACGCAAATGGGGCAATGGGGCCCCGCGTCGAACCGTACAACCGCAAATGACGCAGCGTCACGCATAGCCCAGCGAGATGGTCCAGAGGGTCACCTCTGATGTCGCATCCGTCTTTGGGATGGCACAGGATATCGTTTGGGTGCAAGAGAGGGCCAGGCTGTTTCAGTGTCTGGAGGTGTGAGGAGAAGGGCGCGCGCAGCGGCAAATGCCGGTGCGCTGCCGTCCATGCCGCGCCGCGCCGTTGTCTTTCTCGTGCTCGCAGCTCATATATATGCGTTCGTTATGGAGAATACATTGGCGGGATAGAGTGAGCCTGGCATGGACGTTGGACATTGGCGTCGCTGGGCGCGCCGGAGTTCGGACATGCAGATGCCTGAAGGAAGCTCGTGGTTTCATGAAAGGCGAACACAGACTCTTGGATCCAACCTTCCCGCAAATTCCTACATGTTGTCCAGGAATGCATAAGTAAGGCATGAGCACAAAGTATTGACAAAATCCTTTTTGCATACACGGCAGACGTACTACACGGAAGATTGGACGAGGCTACTAGTAGGATCAGTCGCGCTGGCAGTGATCACCGCTCCGCTCCCTCCTCATCCAACAGGGGGAATCCTAGCTCAGGATATCCAATCAACATATCGCGCACGCTGTATGAGTGCATTATCAGCCTCGAAACCAGAGTGAAATATGAGACAGCGCACCGGGTAAGACTCGGGATCCGCATACGAGACTATTTCCACCCCGCGCGATTTGCACAGCGCCTCAAGCGCCTGCAGAACCACCTGTGACGAGGAGCGGGTCACCGACACCTGGCGCAGCTGAGGCAGCGCGCTCTCGTCCGCCAGCGCGCTGACGAGGTACCCGAGGCATCGCGCTTTGACTGCCTCCGCTTCTTCCTCGCTCCGCGCATCTACGTGGTTCAGGTCCAATTCTTCATCATGGGTGGAGTGAAACCCGAAATGGCGAAGCGTGCGGGGGAGCGTGATGGGGTTGCTCGGCAGCCTGCGGAGGACGAGCGACTCGATGCGTGTGAACTGCTGAAAATCGCCGGTCGATCGCAGCGACCTACACGTCAGCACGCGCAAGCTGTCCCAACCGATGCCACCCGATATGCGCCCCGGGAAATACAGGGAGCCAACATCCAGCTCCTCGGCCGTGTATTGTGCGGCTGTTGCGGATGCAGGAGGGCGGAAAAAAATAACGTCCTCTTGTGTCACGGAGCGCAGCTGTTCAGGCAAGGGGTAGGTGACCCGCATGCCCCAGCCTTCTATCACGAGGTGGCGGACGCTCGGCCACATCTCGAGGGCCGCGAATAGGCCCGTATCTCCCGTGTCCGGGGAGGTAATTAGAACCGTCGGGCGCAGGGCCAGGGTACGCAGCTGCGACAGCGCCTCCGTGTACGTGCATTGCCCGCGTAACCAAGGGATGTCCACGCGCACCTGGGCGATGTGCGGGCAGTGGCGTAGGAGAGCATAGTAATCAGTACACTGGGGGTTCTCGGGCGCAAAGATATCTTCGTTTTCGAGGGTGACGGAGATGGAGAGTATGTAGGTGCCGAGGTGCGGGTTCTTCGTTACCGCGTGGAGGACACGAGGGATGGCGTGGACGAGCCAGTCGTTGTCGGGGTAGGGGATGCGGCGGAAGAGGAGATGCTGCGCAATGGGGACCCAGTCCTTGCATACCAGCGCGCACGCATAGAGCGTCCTGTAGTCGACCTCGTGGCTCTGCGAGTTGATGTAGACGAACTGCATGATACGCGCATGGACGTCGAAAGGGAGATGCGGCGTAGTCATCGCGTCGCGCTGGGCTCGATGTCAACACTAATCCACCAATCTGAGCCAGACGAGCGTACGGAATTCGAGATACGGCGCCGCGGTAGACCTTGAAAAGACTTTAGGAAAATTGTATCAAGGTGGAGGGCGGAGGCAAGGAGTACCTGATTATGATCGTTATCTGTGCGATCTCATCTCGCGGGAAACGACCACGTAAAATGAAGGCCATTCTGGCGCCTACGCCGGAATTCCGTCAAAGCCAGGGGCCGCCGCCTGGTGAGCTTGAAGGCAGAACATTTGTGCAGAAGGGGCATAGTCGGAGTCGACGCGGTATGTCGACCTTGCAAGAAATCAGATGTGGAGGCGCGACTCCGGGCATGAATACGCACGAGCGACACGGAGCACCATCGACGATCGTGCAGTTGAGCCGCAGGGTCTGTGATAGAATCCAGGACCATGTGGAGGACGTGTGCGTGGGTTGATAAAAGGAGAGCGCGCTGACGAGTCAGAGGTCAACATCCCGATTGGCATCGCTGTTTGACACAATGCACGGCACTCACCTAGATATTATTTTCGCCGCCTGTGTCAACAAGGATCCTAGAGCTCGCGATCGGGGCGTGTATATCACGAAAAGAGGAAAAGAAAAGCAACGAGAGCGAGAATATGAGAAAGTAAGGAAGGAAGAAAGAAGTACGTGGTGCTGCTGCGGCGCTTCAACCCGGTAGTGACTCCGACGTTGCGCTGAGTCACTGGCCCGCTTCGGACGCCCGGCCAGCTCGCAACACAGTCGATGACTCTTCCACCTCTCCCTTTCGACATCCATGCGCGTATCGTTCAACTCGTCTACATTGCCTCTCAGAGCCACGATGTCGACTACAAGACACTCTCTGCATGCGTGCTCGTATGCAGGGACTGGGTCCCACTCGCTCCACGCCTCCTCTTCCACCGGATCCCCTACCCAGACCGCGAGTGGCTCGTCCGTGCCACGTCCGTGCCATCCCTCTTCTCTTCCGCGCAGTATGATCGAAAAGCCCACACCTTGGCACCTACGTATCTCCATTCCAATCATACTTGACTATGATGCGCCCCTCGCGCGAGCCTATCATACGCTCCTGCGCTCCTGCACACACATCGTCCATATTCGCCTCGCCATTCCTAGTGTCAAGGACACAACTGTGCTGTCGAATCTGCGCAGCCTGAACATGCATCCCATTGTCCTGGTTGTTGGCCGGTCCACGATGGTGGATAGTATGCCCGCACTGCTCGACATGTGGCCGAGCGTGCGCCACGTCATCCTCGACTCGTCGTGGATCAATTGGCTTGACCTCCCGGCCCCCGCGCAGCTTTCCTCCTTGGCGTTGGTGGGCGGCATGTGGCTACGCATCAACAGCTTGTCCGCATCTACAACCCCCCTGATATACTCGGCCGACGAAATGGACGTTAGCAACACGAAGGATGAGGCCAACGTAAGCCACATCGCGGACAGCGTGCGCGGGCTGACGTGCCTTATAGACCTGCCGTCGGATGACGATCTCCATCGGCTGACGAGCCTCAAGTCGCTCATCTTTTCCAGGCTGCTGAACAGCCGCATCACGCTCCCCCGTACGCTGCGACACTTCGGATATCACGTCATCCCTCATGTCAACGAATCGATGACCCCTGGATTGGTGCAGAGTGTCAGGAAAATTGTCAGTGCGCTGGCGGACCAGGGCGCACTCCCTGAGCTGCGCGAGGTGTCGGTGACTCGCTCCTCATTGCAGGACGTGGTGCAGGCATTTGAGAGGCTGTGCACAACCCGTGGGGTGCATATATTGGTCTATGCTGACCGCGAGTCGTACCTGGTGGGTTGTCTTGACATTTCTCTTGTTTTCATGGCTAATGCGCTCTTGCAGCGGGCGCGATACGTAGATATCATGAGGCCTTCGACAGAGGGAAGCGACAGAGGGAAGGGAGCTTTAATCGCCGGGGGTGCCTATCTACCGTATGAGCACCGTGCATTCCAATTGATGTAAGCTCTGACTTTCTGGGGTTTTAAAAACGGACGCGTTTGTTATGGAGAATACATTGGGAGGAAGAATATCATCGAGGACAACCAGCACTCGCTGCACCCTCAGCTGACGCATATACCCATCCTTTCACCCGCTCTCGACACCGGCGACCGGCGACCGGTTGACCCGCCGCGCATACCGGTCGAGAGACCCAGAAAGCGTCCTTGCCTGTCCATCGTCGTGCGGCGCCGCCGGCGCCCACATAACGTCGACGCCGGCACTCTTCCAACAACCCGGGGACCCTAGGACTCCATCCAGAGCGTTCGAGAGCCTCATATCTGTGGTGCGCATCGGCGGTTGCACGCCATTGGTACGTCGTGTATCGCGTACGCCACACTCTCCACGCGCTGACCATGACGTGGGCGTTACCTTTGCAATATCGGTCTAACTATAATCTCTGTCCCTCTTACTGGCGAGCTTGAGACATGGTACAGGACAATGCGTGCGCCCGTCCGTCTCATGCGCGCGTCCATCGTATCCCTGCTGGCCTTGTTCTCCCTCTCCCAGCATGCCAAGAATGGCCCACACTTCCCACCCACGATAAACCTTCAACGTTGTAGCCATCGTACGCCGACAGCACGCCCCACAGTCAATGCAACGTTTCTGCCAGCATACAGCATCAGTTCATGTCTCGCGCGACCATGCGCTGAATCTCGTCGACGAAGTTGGCGGTGCGTCGCCCGTCTCCTCCTCCTCGCGCGCGCCGTACGGATGTCATATTCTCTGCAGCTGTTGCCAGCAACGCAAGTGTCCGCACAGCCGCCATATCCAATTTCCGAGACCACGTTCCGTTCCTGGAGCCGACTGTCAACTAGGAATTCTCGCAGGGGACCACGGTGAAATAAAACTCCTCTGTTATCACTAGACACGTACGACGCCCACGTGTATGCCAATGCGTCCTCTCGTGAAAATCAATTTGTTTCCTATCCACACGATCCATGGCCTGTGTGCAACTCTCTTGCTCTGTGCATACATGTCGCAGTTCCTCTCCCCCTTCCTCTACTCATCCATCTACTTTAGAACGTCATGCAGGTTGACGAGGAGCAAGACATCACTGCACGCCCGCTATCCGCCATACCGCCTCCCCTTTCGTCTGCAGCCCAGTTTCGCCCCCGCGACGGGGCTCATCAGAGGGCACCGCTACCCTGACCGGAACCCACGCATGCACCCATCTCACCATCATCCCCTCCCTACGGATCTCGCCCCAAGGCGCCGTGCCCCGTCCTCTCCCCTCGACGTGGAGCTCCACATCCCGCCAGCGCCGCAGATCCGCTTTGAGGCCTGTGGAAGGCAGACCCGGACAGTCGCGTGACGATGAGTGAGGTTGTCTCGAACCCTCCGAGGGACACCCATGCGGTCGTCGGGGTGAGGACTTGCAGCTGGAGCACCGCTGGCAAGTGCGCCGCATATCACACCCATTGTTGACCGAGGCATTTTGGGCGGTGAATAAGAGCCTGATAGTTTTGGGAAAGCGCCTAGGCGCACTGTGGGACCCTCGTGATTGCGATTCCGCGATACGGCTACTTATTACCAACGCCCCGACTGGTCAGCTGCACGCCCTGGCACGGGAGAACTTCGTACACACCTGCGCCTCGCGGCAAAAATTGAACGCATATTCCAGTGGGTGGCGAGAAGGGCGAGGACGCACGAAACGAAAAGGTTGATGAGGGAGTGGAGGGATTCGCGCGGGTCTTTATACCTGCAGAACAATTAAAATAGATGGCAGCGGCCTCGAGTGATGAAACCCGCACGAGGCCGCCGCCATCATACGGCCAGAGACAATAACAATACATGGTGGCGGAACCTTCACATCATAACAGCGCCGCACGATTGGCCCGAGCACTGTGATGACAGTCAGTAATGGGGGTAGATCAATAGGCGAGGCACGCACCTAGCCGGCGGCATCATTCGACGGCCAGTCAATTATCGATTGACAGAGCCCCGCTCCCTCGAGCTTGAAGTATGATACTCGTCATCGCCCAGCTACCGACGTCGTGGAAACACCAGCATCTCGACGCCCCCCGTGGACGGCAGTGTCGATGGCGCATGCCTGCGAGCGTGTGCAGCACCATCCGGGAGCCCAAGATAGACGGCAGCGTCTACGTCCGCCTGGGGAATGCACACGGTCAGAGGGCAGTTGATGATGGAAGGAGAGACACGACACACGGCATCATGACGACGATGGAGGGAGGAGTCGAACCGCGCCACACAACTTGAACCAAGGGCAGTTGTCAGGGCGGGACCAGAACGGAGTATATGCTGCCGCGCAACGCACGCGTCAGCATGATACCGCAGCTACTAAGCACACAACGCGAACCCTACGAGATAAAACAGACTGAGTGACCATTAGCATTCCATCTCTTGCGAAGGAGCATGAGTCGGGAATCTCTGCCCACGGTCGCTCACCTCTGTGTCGAAAGTTATCACTACAGGGCACATGAACCATTAGCAAAGCATGGCAGCGACAAATAAATTAGTGAGGACTCACGGAAATCCTATGCAAGCAGGCCCAGCTCAGCACTGTGAGACGCCTTCCCATATCGCCTAGGCGGCACGCGCTGATACGCTATCACCCGGGACGGACCCTAGCTGGGGCGTGCGGCGAGTGCCTCACAGGGACAACAACCACCAACACTGCCTCCTATACGTCGCGATCCAGTCCGGGTGACTAGTCTTGCTGAGGGGGGAAGGTGTTTCGTGTCGCTGTTGCGCTTCGTGCCCTCCCCGCGGTCGTGCGGGGCCACCTCCTACCGCCTAAACACCAAACTAAACACTCACCTGCCTGGGGATGCCCTCTACGGGATCCTCCTCCGAGTGCTTCGCACCCGTGTGCGAAGCGTCCGCCTATGGGCCGTCGCACCCCCTCTTGCCTGTCCGCCTGCCTACCTGTTCCCACATCGGTGGGGTCCTTCCTTCCTAAGTCTGGTAGCGCCTCAGGCTACAGTTTCTGTGAGGTAAAGGGTGTGGGTGGCTTGCACCGCCCACAGGTTGATTGGGTTGCTACGTCTCGCGCAGCTCCCTAAGTAGTGGCTCTACCTACGTCGCTAAGCCCTCCCGATCTAGCCCGTTCCGGTGATCCGTTCCGTCGCCAGTCCCGGTTGCTCCTGGGTCGCCGGACCACGTTCCCATCACCCCCGCTCCCGCGACCCTGCGCCTCGCATGCTGCTTCCCCGTCTCGCGACGTCTCGCTACACGCTTGCCCGCGGCCTGAACCTATCATTTCTCCCCCCAACTGAAACTGCAACTGTCCCCAGTTGCCAGGAACCGTGCGGAAGCGGCATATAAGGGCTCGCGACCTTTCGCGATAACGTCGCTTGTAGCATCCCTTTGCCGATTTCTGTCCCGCGATGTCCCTCCCCGCAGCGTCTGCCACCGCCGACAACCTCGACCTCCTCCGCCTGCTGACGCAGGCCCCCTTCGCTGGTTTTGACCTTGGGGATGCCGAACGGGAGGTTGCGCTACGTCTAGAGTGGGCCGACAAAGTCAACCAGCTCGTGGTGCGTGCTGGCCCCCGACCGCGTCTTTTCCCGGCTTGGCTGATGATGAACTCAATTCCAGACCCTTTCTTCAATCCGCGCGTCCCGCAGCCTGCGCGATCTTGCCTTCCACTTCACCTCGCCGATCCTCGAGTTCATGGTGAAGCTCGTTCCAGCGTCCGCCCCTCTCGCCCAGCGCTTCGAGGGCACCCTCATGCGTACCCTCCCCGACTCAGCGCGCGCCAGCCCGCGGTGGTCCCAGATGTTCTCCCCTTTCCCTGCCGACGCTACCGACGCGGAACTCCACGTCTTGATCACCATCGTGGAGGCTGGGCTCTGGACCGTGTACTACTTCGGAGACGGTTCTGTCGAATCCTACCTCCATGAAATCACGGAGTTGCATGGCGCCTTCCCCACCCTGCGTCCTCAGGGGATGCAGAGCTGGCTCCTACGTGATTTCGACGCCCGGGCCGTCCATGGGATGTTTGTTATTACCCGCGAAGACGCCGTGTGCCGCGCCCTGGCCTACCACGTCCGTGGTGCCTCCAGCTCCCCCCACTCTCGTGCCTACGCGGGCCGCCTCACCACGGGCGTGGTGTACTACCTATTGGGGGGCCTCGCGGAGGACTCGGTGGATATGTTACGGGACTTTACCACCATTTCCGAGGCCTTCGACACGTTTCGCGATATTTGGGCGGACTGGCCACTGGTGTTGGATCGCCTCGACATGCGCTGGGCCGCGATGGCAACCTGTATGGGCGGGATGCTGGACGCATGGGGATTAGGGTCCCGCCTCCTGGCCAACCTCCAGCCCGCAGACTTCCTGGTCCAGGATATCAGCGTGGCCTCGATTCGCGCCATCGAGCAGATCAGTTCTGCGCGCCTCTCGCACATCTCCTCCTCCCAAGCCATAGCTGAGATACCCCTAGGCTTCGATGCCATAGTCCATCCCTCGGACCAGCCGGGCCCTCTTCCCTTCCCCGCGCACCCCACGGTACCAGCGCCGACGGCCCCCTCCGCGTCTCCTACCTACGCCGGGGAGATACCGCCGCCCATCGCCAGCTCGGAAGAAGTCGAGGAGGGGGAGGTGATCGAGCTTCTGATGGAGCGCGAGGAATAGGTATATTCCCGGGCCAATGTCTGTAGAATGTTCCATAGCTATTGAAATGGAACCAGGAGCCATGTGCGGCTTCCCCCTGTCCCTGTGCCACGTTTCGCGATGCCTTGCGATAAGCTCCTGGGCCCATGCCGGAGGCTCCGTCTGGGTCGCGATCTGTCGCGATAACCCACGTTGGCCGGAACTCCGGCGAGACCCTCGTGTTTTGGTCTTCGCGCTGTATCGCGACGCCGCGATGGTGTGCCTCTTTCCCTACTCGCGCCGCCTATATGAGGGGGCTGCGACGATGGCCTTTTCCAAAAACACCCTCAACGCCCCAGTCCGTCCGACTACCTCCTCCACATGCAGGCCGTCCTACTCCGCGCGTTTTCGCGTTTCCGGCTGTACCAGCTGTTGATACATCCGGTTGAGGTGCCCTTGCCTGGTGCCGACGCTTCCTCATTTCCCGCGGCCGCCGTTGCCTGGCTTCAGGAGATCTCCGACCTATTGGTGCGTCGTCCCGCGGCCCTCTTTTCCCTCATCCCGGCCTCGTACTGACGTTGTCTTCGCTTCTTCCCCCCTTTTCAGCAGGACCATCGCGAGACGTCGCATTTTACCCTACCGGCCCTCGCGTCCATGACCGTCGTCTCGACGCTCTCCTACCTAGCGGAGCGCTTTCCCGAAACGTTCGAACAAACCGCCCCCATTCGCGCGAATATCGTAGGAAATATTCCGTTCGGAGGGGACAACGCCCCGGGGCAGCCACCCAGCGTCGCTCTGCTTCCTCACGTGGTCCATGTGGACTCCTTGGCCCACCTGGTGGAGCGCTCCGTTTGGTTGCTGTACCGTCACCAACTTCACGGCCGGGCAACTTTCGAGGTCAACTTGGCAGCGCTGTTCGGCCCCGAGTTTGCCCCCCGTCCCGACGGCCTTGCCACCCGTGTTGCCGAGTTATTCCTTCGCGACCTCGATCGTTTGAGTGACGACCTCGACCACGCCGACGGGCTGGTCGGGGCCCTCATGCTCCCCTTGAACCGCGCCGTGATCGGAATGACCCACCCCCGCGACATTGGCGTCCTCGACTTCCTTGCGGCCGCGAGTCCCTCGTTGCAGGCTGCCCATCGTGCGAACGTCCGTGAAGCCGCCGACTATCTCGTTCCCGGCCTCAAGTTGGTCGCGGAGCTTCGCGACTTCGTTTGGGCGGACCAATTGAACGCCAGCCACCTGCGCCACGCCGTCACTCGCCTCGAAGGCACCGCGGGAAAGCTGCTGTACGATGCCTGCAAAGTTGCCGCGGTCCTCGACCACCTCGCCGGTGCCGGTCCTATGCGCCGTATGCTTACCGCCCTTCCCTTCCCGCCGCTTACTCACCGAGTCATCCGCCGCGGCTCTATCGCGTTCTCGTGGGGGGTCCCCAACCTTGTTGAGGTCGTGGGCCCGAGGCCTCCTGATGCCCTGAGTCGACGGGCTGGTCGTAGGAATGGGGGTAACCGCGCCCGGACTCCCGCGCCCAATGGTGCGTCTGGGTCCGGTGCGCCCGCGTAGCGAGCGATTCCTGTAATTTGCCCAAGGCGCCCTTAGGGCCCAGTAATGCCATTCCGTTCCCTATCCCTTCTTCTTGACTCGCGCGCGAACGCTCGCTAAGCCGTGTGAAGGTAAGCGCCGCACCTGTCGCGGCCCGGCGGGCCCGCTCTGCTTCCACGTCGGAAGCAAAAACCCACACGCTGGCGCGGCGCCCCGTCTTAACGCGACGCGTTGCGCCTCGACCTCTCCGTCTCTCTCTTTCCTCCCCTCACCTCTCCCTATCTCCCCCCTTCCCTGGCCATGTCTGCGTTCTCCCGCCCCATCAACCTCAGGAAACGGCTGTCCGCCGTAGAAGCGCTCGTCGCCTCCCTCCCCACAGTCGACTCCGCCCACTACGGCGAGTTCGCCGCGAACTGGGAGTCGGCCACGGTGAGTGCCCACGGCCTCTCGCTCCCGACGCTCTGCTGACCCTCCCTTGTGTCCAGTCCGCCTATGCTGAGGTGTTGGGGGAGGACCCCCCGCCGTCCGAGGTGCTGGACAGGATCGGGGCCGTGTCCGCCGTTGTCGACGCCTGGCCGTCCTCCGGCCCCTCCCCCACGCCGTCCTCACCCGCCATCCCCTACTCCACTCCCGTCGCCGCTCCCCTCTCCCGTCAGGCTGGCAAGCGGGCCCGCGCCGACAGTGCCCTCCCCGCGCCTTCTGTCCGCCCCCGGTCTCCTCCACGCCTCACCGCGCCGCCGCCCGCGCTTCCCCGCCGCCCACCAAGCGCAACCGCGAGTCCGCCCCCTCCGAGGCTGACGCCGAGGCCGAGGTCGACGAGCTAGATGAGGCGGGGGACCCGCAGGAGCCCGTCGCGCAGCGCACCCGCGGCGCCACCAAACTCCCCGCCCCCCGATCAGTCCCCGCCGCCGCCAAGTCGAAGGGCAAGGGCAAAGCCGTCCGCAGTTCCAAGCGCCCTGCCAACGTCCCCTCCGGCTCCCTCGTGCCTCCGCCCGCCGCCACTGTCCCCTCTTCCGAGGCCGGCTCCCCCGCGCCCGCCGCCGACCCTTCCACCTCCGTCAAGGGCGCCAAGATCCCCGTCGCTGACACCTTCCCGGGCCGCCGCCTTCAGGTACGTCGCCCTTTTCTTGTCCGTCGTGTTGCGCCGCTCACACTCCGACCCTCAGGCTTCCGCCCCCTGCTACCGCTGCGCCACGATGGACTCCCACCCCACGTGCTTCTTCACGGACGTCAGCGGCCGCCAGTGCCATCGCTGCTTCGTGGGCCACCACAAGTGCGACGACGGTGTCCGCGGGACGCACTTCTACGTGGTGGGCAGCAACGGAGTCTCGCAGGATGTCGACCCTGCCGGCATCCATGTCCGTCCCCGGTCCTCCGCCTTCGACTGGGCCGACCACCCCGACCCTGCCGGCGCCGTCCCCATCCTCCGCTACGACTCCCCGCCGCAGCTTTTCCGGACCTACAACGCGCTCACGGAGGAGCTCAACACCATCAGCGTCAACTACGCGACGCTCGACGCCCGGGCCCGCGGCATCGTCGCTGAGCGGAACTGGGTCTGGCGGACCCTGCAGCAGCTCGGCGACCCCGCGTTCCCTGCGCCTGCCGGGGGCCTCATCTCGCCGCAGGTTGGCCCCTTCGATCCGCCGCGCCGCCTCCCATTCCCTGCTCCCTCCGCGTCGCGTGCCGCTTCTCCCGCGCCGGCCAGGCCTGCCTCGCGCCTCCCCCTCGCGCCGCCCTCGTCGGCTCTCATCGCCTCTTCCCTCCCGCTGCTTAGCGCCGCCGTCGTGGCTCCCCTCGGTCGCGCTTCTCGCCTTCCTTCCCCCGTGCCTCCGGTTGCTCCCGCTGCGCCCTTCTCGCCGCTCGCCTCTGCCGCTCCTCCCGCGTCGGACCCTGCCCCCGGCCCTACCATGCCTACCGCCGCCGCTCCCTCCTTCGAGGATGTCGGCACGCCGCCCTCCGCCGCGGCTGATGGTCCCGCTGACCCCGCGCCCGCCGCTTAGCCGCTTGCGAGCCTTCTTCAAAAGGAGTCGCCCCTGCTTCAACAGCAGAGGGCCTTGGTGCTTCGATGCGGGGGGCGTTCCTCGTGTCCTAGGTGGGGGTTTCGGCATCTCGCTGTCGTGTCGTCCGCTCGTTATCGGTCTGTTCATAGTTGTTCGCTATCCGTCGCTACCTCTTTGCTGTGTACATAGAATTCGCTATCCTGCTATGTTGTGAATAGAGTCCATTGCTTGTGTCACAGTGTGAGCGTGTCCTATCGCGTTTCCGGCGCGACCTCAGCCTTGTTCCAGACCCTTGAAGCCTTAGTCGGTGCCTGCCCAGTCCGAGCTTCGCTAGCGCTCGCGACCTCGACTTATCGTCCTGACTCCTCTCCATCCGTACTTCCAGCTGTTCAGTCCTAAATACCACCGTCTAATCCTCCCCCCAACTGAAATATCGACTGTCCTCAGTCGCCGTAGTGCTGGGCGGTACTTTTTAGACGGTGATCTCGTCGTCCTTGTCATCGTCTTCCCGGGTGGGGTCGTCTGCTTCCTCTTCATGAATGACATCGTGATCCTGCCTATCTTCATGAAGTAGCTCGTCCACCCTGGACTGTGGGACGTCCAGAAATTCGGGCAACTCTGGCAGCGCAATGTTCGTTCGCGCGAAGTAAGGCAGGACGCGAAACTCCGCGACCGGCCGGTCGAAGAGCGCACCGTGGAGGTCCGCAAGCACGTAAGGTCCTCCTTTCCGTCGGCCAATTACCACGAACGGTCCATCGTAGCGCGGAAGCATTTTTCGATCTAATGACTTCTCGTACCGCGTGAACCGTAGGAGGACCAAGTCGCCTCTCTTGAAATTGTAGTCGCGAATCGTCGCTTCGTGGTCACGTTCAAATTTTACCGCCGCGATACGTCGCGCTTCAAAGACTTTGTCGTGGATGGTCCTTAACTGGGCTTTTCTCTTTTGTAGGGCCATTGCCCTGCGCGCTATGAGGTCTGTGGAAGACAGTAGAGACTCGGGCGGAGGCATCAAGTATGAAGCCTCGATGATATCCAGCGGCATTAGCGGCTGCGTTCCTGTTACCGCGAAGTATGGCGAGCAGCCCATCCTCCGCCTGATCGTTATCCTGTCCGACCAGAATACCGAGTACGCAACCGATGACCATTTTGCAGCGTTTCCATCGGCTGCCTTGTAGAGCGCTTGACGTACGTCGAAGTGAGACCGCTCGACTATTCCGTTGGCTCGCGAATTATATCCCGATATTCGAATGTGCCGGACTCCATACTTATGCGACAGGGATTCCAAGGCCGACACGAACGGTGCGCCGTTGTCCGTGACCACTTCTCGCAGGGCGCCCCACCGGCACAAGACGTCTTCGAAAATCCATTTCGCGATGGCGTCCGCCGTCTCCGCCCTTAGCATTCTCCACTCTGGATAGTGGGTTACGGAGCAGCGTCCTTGCACGATGTATTTGAATCCGCCGCTTGCTGGCATATGCATGGTGTCTGCATACATCTTTGCGAAAAGGTTCGCCGGCGTTGCCACCGTTGGCGGTATCAGGCTGTGGCGAACTAGTCGGGTTTCGCAAATATGGCACGTTCTCACCCACCAGGCCACGTCTGCGTCCACGTATGGCCACCAGAAACGCTCCAACAGCATCATCCGCGTCGCGTAGACGCCTTTGTGTCCGACATCGTCATGAGCTGCTTTGAGGACCGCGATACGTCGGTCTCCTCCCAGCACGAGTTGGTGCCTGCCTTGGTGGTGCCTTTTGAAAAGGCGGTCCCCATCCTTGAAGAACTGGAGCGCGTATCGAGCGAAACGAGCGAACTGTTCGTCGGTCAAGTCCGCCGGCCGCGCCAGGGTCCCTAACCAGTCCCTGACTAGTTCCAGCCGCTTGTCAGCTTCATGAGCCTTGTCTGATCTGGGAACATCGCGATACGTCGCGTCCTGTACTGGTGCGGGTTGCATTTGGACCGTAGTTGCCCAGACGTCGGCCGGTTCATCGTGGGAGCGCCGGGCCTCCTCGCGACGTATCGCGTCCTGGCTTGAACCAGCCCCATGTTCGTCTGGTATGCTTCCTGGCCCCGTCCATCCATCTTGCCGTCGCGAGGCTCTCTCTTGCGCTGTCTTCGGGACTACCATGTTTACGATATGTGCGAAACCATACACCGCATCAACCCAGTCGTCGAAGTCGTCTTCCTGTTCCAGAGCGTCTCCTGGTTGCCTACGCCTCCTGGATAGGCCGTCGGGCCCGTGGAAGAGTCCCGGCACATGCACTAGCTCAAAATGGAACATCAGGATGCCTATAATCCACCTGTTCATACTGGCCGATGGCTCGAGGTCAGGATTTTCCAGCATGCCTTTGATATACCTGGCGTCGACCTCAATGGTCAGGTTCCTCACCCCTATCAGGTAGACTTTAAGGGCCCGCAGGGCTCGAAAAAGACCATAGAGCTCCAGCTTGGGCTGCGAGAACCGCGCTTCGCGATCGTTTAGCGCGATGCTACCAAATCGAGAATATCGGCGTCTCTTCCTGTCTTGGGGAACGTTGGGGTCCGCCTGACTCAATAGGAAACCCACCGCGATGTACGAGGTGTCTACCGCTAGGATCACGGGGGCCTCCGACGTGTAATCAATCGGTAGGAGCGCTGGTGATGCGAGGACTGCCTCCTTGAGGTCCTCCATAGCTCGCGACTGTTCGGGTCCCCATTCGAACGGGACGTCCTTCCTCGTCAGGTGTGTCAAGGCATGGGCTCGGTGCGCAAAGTTACGGATAAAGATGCGCAGGACTCCGACTGTCCCCAAGAAAGCCCGTACGTCTGAGAGGTCCGTGCACGGCCCCCAATTGCGAATCTTCGCGACCTTTTCTTCGTCTGCCATCCTTCCTTGCGGTGTGCAGCGATGCCCTACCACGTAGAATTCTGGTACGCACAGCTGTGATTTCCATCCTGAGAACGTGCCATGACAGTAGCGCATTCGTTGGACTACCCTGTTAACGTTGTTAAAGTGTTCCCATACGAACCGCCTTATGCCGTTGTTGCCGGGGATCGTTTCGTATCCTCCGCCTTCCGTCCTGTAGTCCGAGTCCGGCCCCTTCAGGGGGACGTCGTCTATAAAAGGCACCGTAATATGCGGGATTTCCGGTTGGAGAATAAAGGTCACGTCGTCGTGGAAGATCGGGACGGAATTTGTCCACCCCATAGGCAGGGTGTAAGCCTACGCTTACTCCGGTCCGCTTTCCTCCGCCACTTTCACATGTCATACGCGATCCCATGACCTCACATTACACGCTGTCGCATTCCTGTCTCTCTACGTACATATATCACCAGTGCTCGACACGTATACGCTACGCTCTTTCCCCCCTTCCTTCACGTTCCCTGTCCCGCTCGCTGTCCCCTGTCCTCATACGCCGTTTCCGCTGTCTCAATCCCAGGCCCCGTTCCTGTTACATCGTGTGACCACGCTGAGTGTTGCCGCACCGCCGTGCGGTCTTCCACTTTTTTTTTAACACGAACGTTCGCCCACGCTGTCTCCCCCCGCCGTCGTCACGCTGCCGCCCACTACCCGCCGCACCCGCTCCGCCTCGCAACTCACGGTCAACGTCGCGGTTCCGATCAGGACACGAACATCCACATCTCCAGTCAACCTTTCGCCGCTTTCGAGCATTCCCAGTTCGACGTCCGACCTCGGTAGCGCCACGACGAGCCTCTGGTCATCCCTGGCCCTTGACAGCGCCGCCCCGATACCCTCTCCGCTGAGCCCCGACGCTCCCATCGCACCAACCACCGTCCCGTTACCGCCATCGCCGCCACCTGCACAGTCACTCCCGCCGTCGCCAACCGTACCGTCCCCGCCGCCTGCACAGTCACTTCCGCCACCCTCCGTCACTCCTTCCCTACCGCTCGACTGCTCTGATTCCGACTCGGACTCCGATTCCCCCACGCCCATCCGTCGAATCATGTCTCCCACCGCCACCGCGACCTTCGAACAATCGGCCCCGACCCGCGTCCCCATCCTCACGCCCGGCATCATCACGCCCGAAGTCTTACGACGCTGGGAACATGGTGCCCTCGCCTACTTCAAGCACAAGAGCATCGACCCGCTCAACCAGGTGCGTATGGTCTCGGACGGGCTCCAAGACCATCGCCTACAGGACTGGGTCTACGTGCAGAAGGATCACGTCGAGGCGCTCTCTTTCCCCGACTTCATTGCAGAAATCCGCAAGAACTTTCTCGAGCGCGACTGGGAGTCCCGCGTTTCAGCGAAGCTCCTCAACTCGCAACAAGGCTCAGGGTCGTTCTTCCACTGGTACCTCGGCCTCTCCGCGCTTAACAGCACCCTCCGCGATACCGACTCGTTCCTCGACGACGACGCGCTGCGTCGCAAGCTCACCGCTGGCCTCCACCCCAAGCTCGGCATTGCGGTCACGCGCGCACGCCTCTCGTCATCCCTGTCGCTCCAAGACTGGATCAGCGAGGTTGACGACCTCGACGGTGCTCGATTGACTCTCGCCGAGGATGTCGCCGCCGAAGTCGCGCGCGTTGCGCGCACCTCCACAGCCTCCGCCCCATACGCGTCAAAGCCTCGCGTCTCAACGTTCTCCAACACCACGACTTCCGCCAGCTCCGCCGCGGCCTCGTCCAACGCCTCGCGCGCCCTACTGCCGAAGCTCCTGGACGAAGAACGCGACCTCTTGTCCAAGAACGACGGCTGCTTCAAGTGCCGTCGATTCAACGCCGGCCACCGCTCCGACAAGTGCCCGAACGGGTTCCCCGCCCCCGACAGCTACCGCACCCTCACCGCCGATATGGCGAAGGGCAAGACGAAGAACAAACTCGCCGGATTCGTCGCCGCCGTCCTCCCGACAACCGCCGTCCTCCCGAGCGGTGTCATCGGAGATGGCTCCGACAGTGAGCCCGACGATGTGTACGTCCCTTCGTCCGTGTGTTCTGTTCTCCCTTCCGTCCCCATTTCCTCTTTCGCGGACGACCCGCTGCACTGGCATTGCGTGGCCCTTGGCCCCTCTTCTCTTCATTCTGGCGTCTCCGAGCGTGCCTTAGCAGCTCTAATCGATGATGGCTCGCAGGTGACGCTCGTTCGCGGGTCGATCGCTAAAGCCCTCGGGCTTCGTCTCCACCGCCTGCAGGAGCCACTGCCCCTCGGCGAAGCGTTTAGTGCCGGAGGGGAACGGACTCATTCTCGTGACTCGACTCCCGTTTCTGCCACCCACTGGGTGAAGCTCTCGTTATGTTCTCCCGATTTTGCCTTTCGCGCAGTGTCCGTTCGCGCTCTTGTTGCGCCCGATGCGATGTGTATGCCTGTAATTCTTGGGCTGCCTTTTCTGCGAATGAATCGCCTTGTCATTGATCACGAGCTCCGAACTTGCATTGCAAAGGACTCGGGTTTCGACCTCCTCCGAGAGGTCGATGAGTTTCCGTCTCGTGCCCCGCCTCTTTCTCCTTCCATTTCGCCCTCGCCTGCGGAGGTGCTCTCCGCGCGCGCTCTCGTGCTCCGCGAGCTCGAGGCTCGCCTGCTTTCACAGCGCGCGGACTGCGACCGTCGGGCTGATCCTGTTGCGCCGGTTAACGTCGTCGCTGCCGTCGCGCTGCGCGTCGCCGCGCTCGCCCATGCCGACCAGCTCTCTGAGCTGGATCGCCGGATGAAAACCAAATACTCTGATCTCTTCCCTTCAGACATTCCTCATCTCGACAACCTTCCTGCCGACGTCTACCATCGTATACGCCTTAAAGACGCGAACAAGCTAATTGCAACGCGTTCATATGGCTGCCCACGCAAATACCGCGACGCCTGGCGCACGCTCCTCGACCAACACCTCGCCGCTGGCCGCATTCGTCCCTCCTCAAGCTCCCACGCATCACCTGCCTTCATCATCCCCAAGGCCGATCCGACTGTCCTCCCCCGCTGGGTAAACGACTACCGCGCCCTAAACGACAATACCGTTCCCGATGCCCACCCCTTGCCCCGAGTCGACGACATCCTCGCCGACTGCGCGAAGGGTAAAATATGGGGTAAAATGGACATGACGAACTCATTTTTCCAGACGCGTGTACACCCCGACGATATTCATCTCACCGCCGTCACCACCCCGTTCGGCCTCTACGAGTGGACCGTCATGCCTATGGGCGGTCGCAACGCTCCCGCCACTCACCAACGACGCATGACCGCCGCGCTCCGCGCGCATATCGGCAAGATATGCCACGTCTACCTGGACGACATCATCATCTGGTCCCAATCGATCGCCGAACACGTTCGCAATGTCGACACGGTCCTCTCAACCCTCCGCGACGCGCGCCTCTACTGCTCGCTTAAGAAGACTGATCTCTTCTGTGAGTCCGTGCATTTTCTTGGCCACGAGATATCTGCTCGTGGTATCGAAGCAGATCCGTCGAAAGTCGAACGCATCACAAACTGGCCGGTCCCGCAAACCGCCTCACAAGTGCGCGCGTTCCTCGGCCTCGTGCGCTACATCGCCACCTTCCTCCCACAACTCGCCGAGCACACTCGCGTGCTCACGCCGCTCACGACCCTCGACGCCCAGCACGATTGGCCTGGCTGGTCGCTCGTCCACCAACGCGCCTTCGACGCGGTCAAGACTCTCGTTCTCAGCCGCGAATGCCTCACCACCATCGACCACAGCGACCCTGGCGACAACAAGATCTGGGTCACGACCGACGCCAGCGATTTCCGCACGGGCGCCATCCTCTCCTGGGGCCCTACGTGGGAGTCGGCCCGTCCCGTCGCATTTGACTCCATGCAACTTAAAGGTGCCCAGCTCAACTATCCCGTCCATGAAAAGGAGCTCCTCGCCATCATCCGGGCGCTCCAAAAGTGGCGAGTTGATTTGCTTGGTTCCCATTTTGTTGTCCGCACTGATCATCGCACCCTCGAGCATTTCAACACGCAAAAGGACCTCTCCCGACGCCAGTGCCGCTGGCAAGAATACATGGCTCAATACGACTTCACCATCGACTACGTGCCCGGCGAAGAAAACACTGTCGCCGACGCGCTCTCTCGCTTACCCGTCCCTGACAACGCTCCGCCGGTCTCTGTCTTTGCCGCGACCGTATCCCTTTCTCGACTCTCTCCGTCGGTGGAGGAGGCGCTGTCTAGCATCCGCACAGCTGCCGTTCTCCACGTCTCTTCCGACGCGCAGCTCCTCCGGGACATTCAGGCCGGCTACCCACACGACACCTTCACCGCGCGCCTCCTCCGGAACCTCGACAGCACACCCGGCGCTGCTCTGCGCAACGGCCTCATCTACATTGGCGAACGCCTCGTCATTCCCCGCGTCCCGGCGCTCCGCGAAACCTTCTTCCAACTCGCGCACGACTCCCTCGGGCATTTCGGTACGGACAAGTCATACGCCGCGCTACGCGAGTCGTACTACTGGCCCGGCATGCGACGTGACCTCGACCAGGGCTACATCGCCTCGTGTGCTGAATGCCAGCGCAACAAATCACTCTCCACGAAGCCCGCGGGACCTCTGCACCCGCTGTCTGTCCCCGACGCCCGCGGTGACAGCGTCGCGATCGATTTCATCGGCCCTCTTCCCCCCGACTCCGGCTTCGACGCCATCGTCTCCATGACCGACCGCTCTGGCGCCGACGTTCGACTGGTCCCCATCAAGTCCACGATCACGGCTGAGCAGTTCGCAGCAGTCTTCTTCGACCACTGGTTCTGTGAGAACGGGCTGCCCCTCGAGATCGTATCCGATCGCGACAAGCTTTTCGTTTCCAAGTTCTGGAAAGCCCTCCATCGACTCACCGGTATCAAGCTCAAGCTCTCCTCTGCCTTCCACCCGCAGACCGACGGCTCGTCCGAGCGGACGAACAAGACAGTCAACCAATGTCTTCGTTTTCACGTTGACAGGCAGCAGCGCGGCTGGGTCCGCGCACTGCCGCGGGTGCGTTTTGACATCATGAGTACGGTTAACGCCTCCACAGGTTACTCGCCGTTTCAACTGCGCATGGGCCGCCAGCCTCGTCTCATCCCGCCTCTCTCGCCTGCGGCCACCGCTGATGCAACGCGCGACCTCGGATCCGACGCCGCTCGTGCCGCCAAGCTCCTCGAACGTATCGCCGCCGACTTTGCGGAAGCTCAGGACAACCTCCTCGCCTCCAAGCTATCTCAAGCCGACGCCGCAAACCAGCACCGCGGCCCCGAACGCCGCTACGTCGTCGGTGACCGCGTGCTCCTCTCCACCTTCCACCGCCGTCGCGATTACAAAGCACAAGACTCTTCTCGTGTCGCCAAATTCATGCCTCGTTACGACGGACCGTACACGATTACTATGGCCTACCCAGAGAAGAGCGTCTATACTCTAGACCTCCCGTCCACGTCTAATGTTTTCCCTACCTTCCACGCTAGCCTCCTCCGTCCTTTCAACGTCAACGACCCGGCCATCGCCCCGTCGCGCACGCTCGCGCGCCCTGGCCCCGTCGTCACCGACGCCGGCGCACAAGAGTGGGAGGTCGACGAAGTCATCGACGAGCGCAAACGCGGCCGAGGCGTGCAGTATCTGGTCCGGTGGAAAGGCTGGGGTGATGAAGACGTCCAATGGCTACCCTCTCGCGAGCTCAGGGACTGCGCCGCTCTCGACCGCTGGCTCGCGCGCCCCGGGGGGTCCACTTCTCCCCGGCGGGGAGGAGTGTAAGCCTACGCTTACTCCGGTCCGCTTTCCTCCGCCACTTTCACATGTCATACGCGATCCCATGACCTCACATTACACGCTGTCGCATTCCTGTCTCTCTACGTACATATATCACCAGTGCTCGACACGTATACGCTACGCTCTTTCCCCCCTTCCTTCACGTTCCCTGTCCCGCTCGCTGTCCCCTGTCCTCATACGCCGTTTCCGCTGTCTCAATCCCAGGCCCCGTTCCTGTTACATCGTGTGACCACGCTGAGTGTTGCCGCACCGCCGTGCGGTCTTCCACAGGGTCACCAGCCGTTTTGCGCCGTACGGCGTCTGGAAAGTCGTGAGGTCCCTTGAGGCTTCATCTAGTCTCGTTTCGTCATAGCCCACGTAGAGGTCCAGAATTCCCCCGCACGGCCGCCCCGCAAACTGCTCCGCCAAATGATCTGGGAAGGGGGGTACTCCTGAGTGCGCAATGGTCACCGCATTCAGGGGTTCCAGACTATGGACTATACGGAGGCTGGTCCCGTCCTTCTTAACCACACAGAACCACCTAGAGCGGTACGACGAGTTTGAGTCCTCGTAGACTCCCGCGGCGATCTTGGTCTTGATGAGCGCCATGACCTTGTCGTATATCCCTGGCGGAATCGGAATATTTCGCTGAACCCACGGCCGATGCGGAACTACTGGTATTGTGACGGGGGGGAAGAAGTCTTCTCGGAAGCGCCCCCGCTCCGAGTCGTCCCAGGCAAATGCCTCGTTTTGTGCGCACATAAACGCATGCATGAGCTTCCTTTCTTCCGGCCATAGGAAATCTCCGTCGTGGACTCGGTCAAATTGTTCGCGACGTTCCGCGGTGTACCTTCCCGTGGGTACGAAGTCCGGTGGCTTCTCTGGGAGCGGCGGCATATCCGCCAGGGGGTCCCCTCTGATCTCTCTGAGGATCCGGAAGTGCTCCGGCAGGTCCGTACGAATGGGCTTTACCTTGAGGTGTGCTGGCTTGTAACGCTTCTTCGTGGCCGCAAAGACTTCGCGCTGCATCGCGGTCGGCTGTAGCTCACCTCTGTCCGTTTCCTCCTCTCTTTCTCTCCCACTCTCGCCGTCTCCCCAGTCTGCCGCCGTCCAAATAAACGTCCCTGCTCTTGCTCGTTCCTCCTCTTCCTCTCCTTCTTCCGCTCGCTTCGCGAACACTCCCGCGTATTCCTCCGGTAGGTCGCACACTGACAAATAAGCTGACTGCACATCTTCGATTGTAGGCGAGGATTCGAGGTACACCAGGGATTCCATTCTAAGAGTATCAGGCTTATCGGGCTCGAACCCCACGACCAGCCCTACCTCCTCCTGGTCCTCCAACAAATCCTCTAGTCGCGAAAACCCTCCACCCCCTGCTTCTGGGTTCGCGAGATGCGCTTGCGGCCGCGTGGAATAGTGGGGATTGACGCCATGACTCCCGTGTTCGGGTCCGTGATCGTGATTGTCTGCCTCTCGTCTGCAAAGTTTTGCACGGTACTTCCCGTGAGAACGTCAAAGGGCCTCCCCAGGAGCATGTCGTACGCCGGGTTGCGGATGATATGCACCTGTACGTATAGCGTTATACCCCCAATCTTCATCGGGACGTTTCTAGCCAGGCCTAGCGACCTATCGCGACTTTTGTTGGCCGATATCATATCCAGGCGAACGTTCGGATCGTAATGCAGCCCGAGGTAATGGCATACGTCCTCGGACATGGAAATAATCTGCGACCCGGGATCCACGACTGCCTCGATGTGCGCTTGGTTGTCGACTAGTGGCAAGATCGAACGGAGGGCCAGCGATTCCTTGGCGACTTCCAACGGCTCAGGGTCTGGTTCCCCTTCTCCTGCTTCTCCTAGATCTCCCATCAGAACCTCCACAATGACTTCTCCTACACGCGTCCCCTCGGGCAACTCCGTTGGCTGGTGTCCCAGGGCTTGCAGAAAGGTTTCGGGCATATGGTCCGCGAATCCCCTCACCACCTTCTCGTCCTCTCCTTCCCCTTCGTCCTGGTCAAAGTCGAACGGAAAGAGCTCTGGTTCGCTTTCCACCATCGCCTGGACTACTGGTACTCTTGCCTCGTTTGGGACCCGCTTAGGGGTCACCACGTTGCGAACTTGAGCGCGTACTTCCGGGGCAATGGACATGAGCTCCCTCTGTGTCAAGGTGACCTCCGCATTCATGGCCCTCTCATAAACCTTACTTGCTATTACGGGGTCGCGGACCGGGGCGACCTTATTGTATGCTGGGTCCGCCTTGCGCTGCCCCGCGCTTCGTTGGTAACTTGCCGGCCCTATGTACGTCGCGTCGGGCACCTTCGCGAAAGGGTGGATCGGAGGTGTTAACGGCTCCTCACCCGCTGTGGTGTCTTCGTCGGCCTGCCTTTGTTTGTCTGCGCTATCCCCAGTCTCCCCTGGTCGGTCGACGGCCTCCGGCTCGAAGGAAACCTGCTTCTTGGCTTGCGTAAACGGCTTCCTCTTCGGAATGACCACCTCTGGAACTCGTCGCGATCTTTCGCGCTCGCCAGGCAGCAGCCCTATTGCCTGGGGAAACTCGCCCGCGTCCAGTGCGGCCTGCCGGCGTTCCTTCTGAGCTTGCCTTTCCGCTCGGGCCGTCAGGAGCACTGCCATCTCCTGCTGGAGCTCCGTCATTCTGTCTTCGTCGGTCAATTGCGGCGTCAGTTGGATTAGGCCGGCGACCGTCTGCACTTTGGCCGGCACTGGCTCGTAGTCCATCGTCGTCAGCATCATGGCTTCTGACTGTCCGTGTTGATTCCCGGCGTAGTACGCATCCACACGCTGCTTCAGCGGGCCTTCTCCTAGCGGGATAAGTCCTCCACCCTTCAGAACGACCCGGTTGTTGTGGTCCCTAGATACGCGACCCGTCGCGATGTAGTCCTGGACCACCATACATTCCCTGACGAAGTGCCCCGTTTGGCCGCAGAAAAGGCATCCTGACGGCCCTCCCTGTCCGCCTTGATTTCCTTGCGTGGCGCGCGGCTGTTGAGTTCCCGAGGTACCCCCATAACCCCTCTGACCTCCGCCGTTCCCCTGGTTGACGAGCATCCGCGCGAACTGTTCGGCAACCGCGGCTTTGATTGCTTCTTGAAACTGTTCTATTTTGATTACAGGCTCCGTCGTTGCAACCGCCACTGCCGGTCCTGCGCTGACCGCTGGTACGATTGAGGGAGTGCCCCTCAGCTCGTACTCTCCTGCCTCTAGCACGTCGGCCATGGGGTACGGTGTTTCTTTATCGTGGTCCGGCAATTTGATCTGCAGTCTCGTCGCCACCCTGTTCATGAGGCTGTCCTGGAAAGCGCGAAGGAACGCGATATCGCGCTCACGGGTCGAGATCCTGCTTTTCTTAACCAGGAAGTCGGTGATCGCGAAGAACTGCCGATAGAATTCGCTGAGCTCGCCGCCGGACGCAATGCCCAGACGGTACCGACTGCCTACGAGCGCGTCCATGTCCGCGATGGTATACTTGCGGTCCTCATCGGCTCCCGGGTACAGTTTAACAATGGCGTCCTGAAAGTCTTGGTAGGTCTTGGTGGGATCCTTAAACTCCGGCCTCGCTTCCCACTCCTCAGCCGTCGCGACGTCTAGGTAACGCACTGCATGGCCCTTCTTCGCCGTATCATCCGCTAGTTGAGCCCGGGCAAAGAGATGGTTCAGCTCGTCGAAGTAACGCGGTAACTCGCGGGCCTTCTGATTGAAAGACGGTGCGTTGCGGTCCCCGCGGGTAGGCATTGCGACTGGCGCGACGTTGGGCTGAGGCGGTATTGCCTGTTGTCCGCCGCCTCCCCCTCCTCCACCGCCTCCGCCTCCGCCGCCGCCTCCTCCACCCGTTCCTGTTCCTTGTTGCTGTGTACTCATTCCTGACTGTGTTGGCGACTTTGGGTTGCTGGGGTTCGAACGGCTTGATGGAGCTTCTTGGGGATTGTTGCTAGCTTCCGCGACGTTTCGCGAAGTCCTATCTTGTAAGGAAACGGCCCGTCCCCATCCCGGACTGACCCGTTCGTTCCTCGAGCATTCCCCTTCCGGATCATGCCGTGTGTGATGGTCGCTATCGCCACCATCAGAATTCAGAAGCAAACCTTCTAGTCCCTCGATCGTGACGCGATCCCCTCCTGTGATCAGGGACCTAGGGTCCTCTCCGGCGCGTCGGATCTCCCTACTGAGGGTCGGTCCATGCGGATCCTCTTCTTCTGATGGCAGACTTGATAGCGATGAGACTTCCCCCTGTTCGTCTTGTGGTTCCTCGATTTCTGCCTCTATGGCCGCCTGTCGCGACGTATTGCGAGCGTCCGCCCTCGTGGTACTCTGCGGCTGTGTTCGCGTTGGGAGGTGGGCTATCTTGGGTTTCGGCGCCATGTTGATCAGCGACCGGGTGCCGTCTACGAGGCTGATTTTAAAGCTCGAACACGATCGTCATCACCATACCCCTCGCGGTGGGCTCCAAAATGATACGCTATCACCCGGGACGGACCCTAGCTGGGGCGTGCGGCGAGTGCCTCACAGGGACAACAACCACCAACACTGCCTCCTATACGTCGCGATCCAGTCCGGGTGACTAGTCTTGCTGAGGGGGGAAGGTGTTTCGTGTCGCTGTTGCGCTTCGTGCCCTCCCCGCGGTCGTGCGGGGCCACCTCCTACCGCCTAAACACCAAACTAAACACTCACCTGCCTGGGGATGCCCTCTACGGGATCCTCCTCCGAGTGCTTCGCACCCGTGTGCGAAGCGTCCGCCTATGGGCCGTCGCACCCCCTCTTGCCTGTCCGCCTGCCTACCTGTTCCCACATCGGTGGGGTCCTTCCTTCCTAAGTCTGGTAGCGCCTCAGGCTACAGTTTCTGTGAGGTAAAGGGTGTGGGTGGCTTGCGCCGCCCACAGGTTGATTGGGTTGCTACGTCTCGCGCAGCTCCCTAAGTAGTGGCTCTACCTACGTCGCTAAGCCCTCCCGATCTAGCCCGTTCCGGTGATCCGTTCCGTCGCCAGTCCCGGTTGCTCCTGGGTCGCCGGACCACGTTCCCATCACCCCCGCTCCCGCGACCCTGCGCCTCGCATGCTGCTTCCCCGTCTCGCGACGTCTCGCTACACGCTTGCCCGCGGCCTGAACCTATCAGCGCAATGAGGCGTTTGAACGTAGATGAAGAAAAGGACTTACAGGGAGAGCATGGGACTTGGAGCGAAGACATGCGAGGGCCATGTCCTCGTCTTGGAGCCTGTTTATGTCACATATTTCAATACGCAGCGCCACGAAACACGACACGGACAGCCTGAAAGCTCACCTGCGGCTCAGGAGAGGTAATACCCATGGCGTAAACTGCAATACGGCGCGTTGTGCCCGAACCATTTGCGCCTCTGATTGCTCATCAGCGAAAGCCGCGCGGAGTCCACTAGTCCATCGTAGTCATAAATTGACTCTGTTGATAATGTTGCCTATCTTGAAGCGTGGCCCGATCAGTGCGCGGAGCACCGGGATGGCCGATGTTTGATGGAGAGGACGATGACCTGAACCACGTCACGGTTTTCTTTGTACGGCGTGACTTCGCTTATGCTTGTTGGAGCGATGAGCACCTCATGAGGGCCGGGAGAGCGCTGACGGTGGGTAGAGAAGACGTTCGCAGCCCACTGTACTCGGACGCGACTAGATAACAAACGGCGTGTTGCATTGACCATGAGACAGAGAGCGATATGAGCCTTGGCATGGTCGCCGCTAATATGGCATGCCCAGATTATTCATCAACACTCTGGATTTCCAAGCACGGAGACTGCACGCACCTGACTCGCCCGTCGCCCTCTTGCCATTGACGGTCAACTGCTCCGCCCGACCCAGCCAATCTAGCGAAGAAAAGTCTGGCCAAGTATGCTGGCCTTGGAGTGGGGATTGGAAACCAGATGGCCCAGACCAGAGCAACAAAATAGTATAGACATATGAGCGCACAGTTCGCAGGTGTGGACGGGCGAGAGTGTCAGAGAGACTGAGTTTGCCAGCGCCGAGCGCTCGACCGGAAGTTGCCGACGCGCGTCTTGGCACATTTGCGTCGACTCGCTCCTTCTTCGTCCCGACTGCACCAGTGCCGTGACACCCTCTGCCGTGCAAGATCGACAACGCGGCCACCAGGATTCGCCATCCAATACCACTCAACAAGTCGTCCGCGACCCACCGGGCAGACTCGTGCTCCCTTGGCACTGGCAGGCCATCTCACGCCCATCGCAAGCGACTTGGGCGCATGCATCGACAGCTACGCCCTCACCGCAATGGATAGGTACGATTGAGGCTCGCTAACCTCGTTCTCTCTCTCTGCTGACTTGCCTCTGTTCGTTGCAATCCCGACGCCGCCTCACCAGCTCCTTCCCTCTCCATGCAATTTTCACGCCGATTTGCTTGAAGATTCGCCCGGACACGGCCTGGCGTAGTCATCAGCAAGACATCTCAATACCGCGTCTCTCACGCCTACGCTCTTCAAACTACCTGATAGGACTCGTGGACCGCGGGATAATGTTGGATCCACATCACCCATACCGCTTGTCGGGCGTCGATTACCGTTAACTCCGTCACATGCTAGCATCCAAAATTCGTATCAGGAGTTGGAAGGGGTCACAAAGGAGATCAGAGCGGGCTGAGAGCGGAAGGACGCGGGGGTTTTGCACTGTACGCCCTTTCGCTATTGCGCCCTCTCAACTCCCTCGCCAACTTTGGCGCTCAGATGACCCTTGCGCTGAAGGCATAATGTTTTGCTCACGTTGACACCTTCATATCATTCGTGCTCGATTGCCGCCCACTCGAAGGGTTGTGTCACCCGCTGGTGTTACCCCGCCCGATGCGCCGCCGCGTCGCGCCGATGGATCCCTTGCACGCCCTTCCAGAGTACTAGAGTAGTGTGGCGCGAGAAATGACGGTGCGTGCTGCCCAGAATTCCTTGATACTGGGAGGGTAGATCGGCTCATATGATGCAAACTCTCCAGTGCTGACGTGCCCGCAGCCTGCGCTGGACACAACGCTTGCATCACCGCCGCAGTCGCCCACGCAGCTAGCGGCCGTATCCCGCACGCTCTGCAGCCCACTGCAGCCGTCACACGGACACCTACGAAATCGTCCACTCGGAGCACTCGGAAAGTATCCATTCCTATCATGACGCAGTCGGTGTCGCCGGCATTCCGCTGCGCCGCCGCTGCCGGGTCTCTCCAAGAGGACGCCAGTTGAGCCGCCCTGGGCTTCCTCTGGAGCATGAGGATGAGATTGGCGACTTCTTCCCAGTACGAGCGTGGCTCAGAGGCCCCGGCACGGAGACCTTATGGCACCCAGGAGCGCCGCCGAGCCTAGTCAATGCTGGCCCGAGAGAATAGAGCAGAGCCATCGACGTTCCGCAACCTTGCCAGAACATACAGAGCTGGAGCCCTGGCGCTGGTCGGCATACATACGGATTCAGACTGAATTATCGGTTCCGGGTTTTCATCCTGGCTGTACGTCATGCCGCCGTTTCAAGAACTTTGCCATCGTCTGACTTCCCTCCAGCATTGCAGATCATGTTTTATTCTCCCGCTGCGCTAAATCAAAAGGACACTGAAATTCTCTACGCACTGCAACCTGCTGTGCGTCCGTCGCATACCCCCCATTGACGAGTGGTGGCGTCCGTGCGCGGTGTTTGAGGCACGCCGATGACCGTCAGTCTCGTTCCACATCGTCCTTGTCTCGGTCCTCTTTTGAATTTGCAAGATATAAACCCCCCTTCTGACGCCTGCGTCCCCCCAAGTTGCTCTTTACGATCATCTTACACTGCATAACCTGCAATATCCTAAATGTCTTCTCCTCCTTCGATTGTTTCTCGTATGGTGGCCATGTTGAAGGGCGAGCCGGATCCTATCGGTGCGCCATACCTCCGTCTCTTTCCTGTCGCATACCCCGCTCACTATCTACTGCGTCACCCAGGCGTTCACGCCGCATCAGGGTGCCCTCGTCTTGCGGACCCCGACTGCGCTTCCGTCCGCATCGGCGGGCCGATGCAGATGTACGCATTCGGCGACAAGGGCAAGCGGACGACGGCGGTGACTGACGCGGAGCCGGCACGGCTCCCGCAGGTGCGTATGGACTTGGCGTTTAACGCTCATGACATCTTGCCTAGCTTTAGCATCACTCCTGCGACGGGGCGCAATACCGGGGTGCGCAGGCCCGTGGGGGACTACAACGGGTGGCTGTACCCGCTGTCGGACCCTACGCTGCTCGCCCCGCCCGCGCAGGACGAGCACGGCGAGGTCGTCCCGCGCGAGAGGTACACCATCGTCCAGGGGCGGTCGATGTACAACAAGTGGACGACCCTTCGACCGGCGGGAACGCGGACGCCCTCGACTCCGAAGCTGTTCAAGGAGTACCCGCCGGGCTATCGCATTCCGCCGCGCAAGACCAATCCCGCGCCCGCGCCCGCGCCCAAGGTCGAGAAGCCCGCACGTCGCGTGCGCTTCGCCGCTGTGGTCAAGGTCCGCGAGTTCCGGTCTCGCCCGGTGGATATGAAGGGGCGGCCGCGGTGGCGCTACTGAGTACGTCCGCTCTCGTTCTGTATGTGCGTCAACGGACTCTTATCGTCGTTTCAGGCGCGCCCCGTAGCTCAATATCTCATTCATAAACGGTAAACGCGGTCTATGGTGATTCGTTTTGGCAGTCGTGTGTTGGTATCATGCTTAGCAGTGGGGCGGGAGAGCCCCACCTCGGTACGTGGATTCAGTGCATCTAGCCCGCCATCAAGACGCAGCAAGAATCAAGCGGCCGCCGTCAAGATCAAGTTCACAAGGAGCAAGTATGCGGTCGGGGTAGCGTAGCCTCCTGATGAGAGCCTTCGCAAGCTCGAAACCGCGCGGATAAATATGGGGCTCTTTCATATACTAGGACTACTATTTCTTTGTCGATGTTAGGATGGCGCGGGCGCATGACTTGGTACCAGCAATATATTGTATTGTCTATTCTATGGACCGCGCAATATACATTGTTAAATGAGAGGACTACGAACCACATCCAAGCGCGGAAAGGGAGTGCACTGAGACCGATGCACGCCCGCATGGATCATGCATTCGCTCATTCCTCAACAGAGGGAGAACTACGTCACGAAATCCAATCGACATATCGCGCACGCTGTACGAGTGCATTATGAGCCCAGAAACCCGGTAGAATTCTGAGACAGCGCACCGAGTAAGACTCGGCATCCGCATACACGACCAGCTCCGCACCGCGCGTCTCTCGCAGCCCGTCAAACGCCTGCAGAACATCCTGAGACGAGGCGCGCGTCACTGACACCTCGCACAGCGCTGGCAGCGCGCTCTCATCAGCCAGGACACTTACGAGGTCCCCGAGGAGCTGTGCCAACCTGCGCGGTTCCGTTTCTTCCGCGCCCTTCACATGGTAGCCAAAGTGCCGCAGCGTACGCGGGAGCGTGAAGGGGGCGCGCTGCAGCGCGCCAAGCACGAGTGATTCGAGGCGCGTGAGCCACTCCATATCAAAGCTCGACGGCATGTTGGTGCACGTCAGTATGCGCAGGCTGTCCCCGATGCGGCAGATGCCGCCTGTGTGCATAGGCAAGCAGAGCCTCAGGCGGCCCACGTCCAGCTCCTCGAACGAGTGTTCCGCGAGACACGGCTGTGCGCGCGGGTCGGCGCTGTGAAAGTAGACGCTCCCCGTGCACGCCACGGAGCGCAGTTGGGTGGGCAGCGGGACGTCGAGCACGACCATGCTCGGAGTCGCCATCTTGACCACGATGTGGCGCACGCTCGGCCACACCGCGAGCATCTCAACGACGTCCGTCTCGTACATGAACGCAACCAGGGCTGTCGGGCGCAGCGACAGGGCGCGCAGCTTTGACAGCGCCGCCGTGTACGGGAATCCGGGCATGTCGAGGTGCGCCTGCACCTGGGAGATGTGTGGGCAGCAGCGTAGGAGGTCATAGTCATAGGTGTGCTTAGGCTGGGAGTAGGAGGCCATCCAGTCGCTTTCAATGGTGATGGGAATGGAATGTACATAGGTGCCAAGGTGCGGGCTCCTCGTGAACGTGTGGAGGAAAAAGGGAATGGCGTTGCGAAGCCAATCGGGGCCACGGTAGGGGATGCGGCGAAATAGGAGGCGCTGGGCGAGGGGTACCCAGTCCTTGCGTACGAGCGCGCATGCAGAGAGCGTCCGGTAGTCGACTTCGTGGCTCTGTGAGTTGATGTAGACGAACTGTACGATGCGCGCATGGACGTCGAATGGGAGATGCGGGGGAGCCATTGCGTCGTGCTGGGCTGGCTGTCAACACTAAACCACCTATCTGAGACAGATGAACGTACGGACCTCGGATCTGTGGGACAAGATGTGGTCGCCGCGTATGACCTTGAAAAGACTTGAGCGATGTTGTCTCAAGATGGAGGGCGGAGGAAAGGAGTACCTGATTACGATTGCGAGAGTCTATGCGATAGCATCTCGCGGGAAACGAAATGGAAGGCATTCCGGCGCCGTACATATGGCTACTATTTTGTACAAAAATCCCATTTCCACAACCTGTGATCCTGGGATTTTTGTACAAAACTTGCTGGGAGTGGGCCGACGCATAGCGCGGCAGTACGATTCCAGGTGCAATACGGGGTTCAATAATCTTCTCAAATTGGAAGAATATGTAACAGAGACTACTTTATTTGACATCTTTGCCCTGCGGTTTGAGCTCAAGAGCAATGACATCATTTCGGGTTTTAAATGCAATTTAATAGCCGGAATGACGTCATCATCTCTTGCTAGCAATCGTGCTGTTCTATACGCTCTGCTGTTCTATACGCTCTGCTGTTCTATACGCTCAATCCTAGTAATATTACTGTGTGTGTGGAATGCTTTATAGGCAACAATATGTGTACAGTGAGTGTATCATCCCGAGTAGATGTGAGGCTGGTGAGGGAGCTGAAAGCGCGAGTGGACAAAGCGTGGGAGTGAATTTCCAAAAAAGGCGACACAGACTGTCGTTGCATGGGTCGAAAAAAAGCTGGATGTAGATGACATAAGCAACTTGCTGGGAGTGGGCCGACGCATAGCGCGGCAGTACGATTCCAGGTGCAATACGGGGTTCAATAATCTTCTCAAATTGGAAGAATATGTAACAGAGACTACTTTATTTGACATCTTTGCCCTGCGGTTTGAGCTCAAGAGCAATGACATCATTTCGGGTTTTAAATGCAATTTAATAGCCGGAATGACGTCATCATCTCTTGCTAGCAATCGTGCTGTTCTATACGCTCTGCTGTTCTATACGCTCAATCCTAGTAATATTACTGTGTGTGTGGAATGCTTTATAGGTGTACAGTGAGTGTATCATCCCGAGTAGACGTGAGGCTGGTGAGGGAGCTGAAAGCGCGAGTGGACAAAGCGTGGGAGTGAATTTCCAAAAAAGGCGACACAGACTGTCGTTGCATGGGTCGAAAAAAGCTGGATGTAGATGACATAAGCAACGATTCATAGGAATCGTAACGATTCATAGGAATCGTAATAGTAGCCATAAGCCCGGCACAGTCGAGTCCAGCGTTCTCTCTTCAAGGCTTCAACCCAACCCTCGCCCGCGCCATCTCCCCGCCTATCGCGCCCCGCAGACCCCCGTCTGCCGCTCTCACCTCGAGTGCGTGCCGGTCCTGCCCTTGTGGCTGGTCTCTGCCGTATTCGTGGGGACTGGACCTGCGTCTGTCTGCCAGCGCGATGGATTTGTGTTGCGACTACATTTGCGAACTACGTACAGTGTTCGCTCCCTAATCTACTTTGCCTTCGAACATGCGACCGTGCAGTGTTTCCGCGCCAGCATTCATCCTCTCCTGTCCGGCGCGCACCGGCAAATGTCGACGCGCTGCCGTTGATGATGCCGCGCCGCCGCGCCGCGCCGCTGCACCTCTGTCTCTCCACCACGCCTCCACCATCGCGCGCCTGGCCCCAGCGCATCCTGTCAAGTCCCAAAGGCCCCCTGAAAAGCGCGCAAGGATCTTCTCAGGTGATACGTCCTGCGTGGCGGCGACTGCACGCATATCATGCAGCGGATTCCCGCAGCTTCAAGTTGGTCTGGGACATGGAGCGGTGGTCGGCGACGACGAGGACGAGCTAGGCGAGTACGAGGAGACGATGGAGAGGAGAGCGAGAGGATGAGGAAGTGAGGACGCAGGGGCGGCGGTTGCTGGGCTTCAAGCTTCAAAGGAGCACTCTGACGACGGACGTCACGGTTGCGCTGCGGTAGCGCGGATAGGACCGCACGACACAACGACTCCCCCGCCTGTCCGATCCCTTTTGACGTCCATGCGTCTGTAGTCCAGGTAGTACACATCGCCTTGCAGAGCCCGAACGTAGACTACAGGACAGTCTCTGCGTGCGCGCTCGTATGCAGAAACTGGGACCTCCTACCCCGACCGCGGCGCGTGGCTCATCAGCGCCATTCCTCTCCTCCGCGCAGCAACAAAGAACACGGACCTCTACACGTCCGTGTTCTCCATTGCAACATATACTTGATTATGTTGCGCGCCTCGAGATCACGGAGGACCCCGCCCGCACCTACCATGCTCTCCTCCGCTGCTGCCCGCACATCGTCCAGGCGCGCCTCACCATTGTCAGGTTCGTACACATAGCAGTGCCGTCGAATCTGCACATCCTCGTTCTGCCCTACTGTCACGGTCGTCGACAAGCATTGTGGATAATCTGGCTCGACTTTCCGGCCCCCGTGCCGCGTCACCCGCGGTGTACACTGGTGGCATGCTCTCACGCAACATCGGCCGGCACGAGCCCGGAGCCGCCCTGACGTACCCAGTCGACGACGGGGAAGCTCTCAGCAGGGGATTGCGGGAGGATGGGAGCGTTCGCGGCCGCATCGAGGACAGCTTGCGTGGGCTGCGTGCGGCGTCGATCATATGCCGTCGACCGACGACCAACGGCTCGCTTTCACAGCTAATGCATTTTTTCAGCGGGCGCGGTATGTATAATGGATATCATGAGACCCACGAACGAAGATGAGGGAGGGTTCACTGCCGGTGGTGTCGTTGGGCGCGCCGGGCTTCAACGTGCAGAGGCCTGAAGACAGCTAGTGCTCTCAGGCTGTAGTCAAGGCAAACACATAATCTTTTTTACATACACGGCGGACGGACTACATCGTAGATTGGTGACTAGGATTGGACGCGCTCACAGTGATCACATTGGCGCTACGGCTTTCTTCAATGGAGATAATCCTAGCTCATGATATCCAATCAACATATCGCGCGCGCTATGCGAGTGCATTTTCAGCCTCGAAACCGAAAATAAATCGGAGACGCGCACCGGGTAAGATGCAGGATCCGCATACGAGACTAGTTCCACCCCGCGCAATTTGCACAGCGCCTCAAGGGTCTGCAGAACCACCTGTGACGAGGAGCGGGTCACCGACACCTGGCGCAGCTCAGGCAGTGCGCTCTCGTCCGCCAGCGCGCTGACGAGGTACGCCAGGCATTGCGCTTTCATTGCCTCCGCTTCTTCGTCGCTCTCCACTTCTCCGTTGAGCTCCGCTTCTTCGGCGATCCACGCCGCTTCTAGGTCGTTCGGGCCCTGCATTTCTTTGTCGTGGGTGGAATGAAACCCGAAATGGCGAAGCGTGCGGGGGAGCGTGAAAGGGTCGTCCTGCAGTCTGCCGAGGACGAGAGACTCGATGCGCGTGAACTTCTGAAGACCGCCGGTCGATGGCAACGACCTACACGTCAGCGTGCGCAAGCTGTCCCAACCGATGCCTCCCAATTTGCCCATCAGGAAACGCAGGGAGCCAACGTCCAACTCCTCGGCCGTGTACTGTGCGGCGGTTGCGGGTTCGGGTGGGCAGAAAAAAAGGACGTCCTCGTGGGCCACGGAGCGCAGCTGTGCAGGCAGCGGGTAGGTGACCCGCGTGCCCCAACCTTCTACCACGAGGTGGCGGACGCTCGGCCACATCGCGAGGGCTGCGAATAGGCCCGTATCTCCCGTGTCAGGGGCAGCAATCAGAACCGTCGGGTGCAGGGCCAGGCTACGCAGCTGCGATAGCGCCGCCGTGTACGTGCGCTGCCCGCAGAGCCCAGGGAAGTCCACGCGCACCTGGGCGATGTGCGGGCAGTGGCGTAGGAGAGCATAGTAATCGATGCGCTCGGGGTTCGCTGTCGCAAAGATTTCGTCGTTTTCGAGGGTGACGGAGATGGAGAGTATGTAGGTGCCGAGGTGCGGGTTCTTCTTTACCGCGTGGAGGACGCGAGGGATGGCGTCGAGGAGAGGGAAGTCGCCGAGGAGCCAGTCGCTGGAGGGGTAGGGGATGCAGCGGAAGAGGAGACGCTGCGCGATGGGGACCCATTCCTTGCATACCAGTGAACACGCATAGAGCGTCCTGTAGTCGACCTCGTAGCTCTGCGAGGTGATGTAAACGAACTGTATGATACGCGCATGGACGTCGAAAGGGAGAGGCGGGGGAGTCATCTCACCTGTGCACCGGCTTGAACACTCGAGGAGGGTGGTGGAGCTGACCAGCTCGCTCACATGGCCTGATGGGGATAGGCAAAGATATACACTCGTCTGCTACGGCAACAACTTCTCAGAATAGTGAAGACATCGCGAGAGGAAGGAGTGAACAGGGAAGAGACTCGTCGGGGTATGACGACTCGAGTCGGCTCCGAGCTCGAAGTTAAAGCGGAGTCGAAAGCGCCGCCATGCCGCGCCACCCGCCAACTCAACCGTCTCTTCCCCACCGTGACCACCAGCCCGACGACCGCGCGCTCGCCCCGCACCCAGCGTTCGCGCTGTCCCTCCCGAGCCGCCATCTGACACTCCCAGCAAGCGGACGGCTCGCGCTCCCGGCCCGCCATCCTCATGGTGTCGCAGCGCGACAACACAATGGGCTGCTGACACGTTGTTGCACCTGCGACACAGGTCGTGCAGGACCGTGGGCGTCCAGCTGGCGACGGGCGCACCGTCTGCGCAGCCTCCGCGCTCCTCCGTGCGTCGCAGCCGGAGGTGCACCGCGAGGCGGGAACTCCGCCTGTTGCGTGCGGCGGCCCCGGAGCTGCGCGCGGTGCGTTCTTTCGAATTCGTGCGCGCGGTGCAGGCCTGGCGACGCACTCGCGCTCATATGGCTGTTGCGCTGGTGGCCACAGTTTTTTTCCCTCCCACTGTTCGTCAGCGCCCGCATCGTCGACGTCTGTTCTGGATGTCGATGACCGGGGGTCCCCTAATCTGTGAGTTGTCTTGGCGCGCTACATGCACCTAAAGCACTTTGCTCATTTTTGTTGGGATAGGGTGTTGTGTAGCACGTTTGCGTATGCAATGGCTACTTTTCGACAATGTAAATGTTTTGAATGCTGAAAGGTGCGATTGACACGGCCGCCCCAGCATGCGAGCGGTGGAGGGATGGCAGCGCAAATGCATGTTCCTGCTGTTCCCTTCTGCAGAGTGCCACGCGCAACGGCCGCATGCAAGCAGCCTAGTTTTCTGGCAGCCACGAGGTGCAGCGACGCGCGTCGATAGGCGAGGCTTCAGCCGGGCCCGCTCTGCGCTATCGGGAGGTCTGTGGAGAAGGATGGCGGGTCGCGCAGAACAGCGGCGTTGCACACAGCCAGAGGGGGTCACGCAGAGCCGTGGAGGCCGCGGGCCCGGCACCGCTGTTGCTGTTGACGGCTGTTGACGCGCGACCTTCATCCGCCTCTCTTCTCATCTCCCCTCTTCAGCACAAACCTCGCCGCACCATCTCCATCCATCGCGCCCCGCAGACCCCTCTGCCGCCCGCGCCTCTAGCGGCGTGTGATGGGCCTGCCGACGGCGGCACGACCAGCGCATAGAGGATGTATTTTCTTCAGTTGCTATGCGCAGTGTTGCAGTGGGCGTACGAGGACGAGAACAATCCATTGGTGCATCGGCGCGCGCGCCGAGGCGTAATTTATTCAAAATTTAGACGCTTTGCGCGTTTCGCAACCACTAATCGTCCGACGAGCCTTTGTATAGATCTGTTGCACACACGCACGAAGTCCCCGATACACGCAACCGACTCGCACATACAGAGCGTTATACACCCAGAAACGCGCACAAAATTCCACCCCGACCGCCATTGATCGTGTTAGCGCTGTAGTACTAGATGTGGTGCGGTATGTGCGCGCGGGCTATCGACAGTACTGGATGTAGATATCGACATAGCACTTGGCTAGACAAACTTTGGTATCGGCACCTAGATCGCGAACCCGTCAAAATCCATGGAGAGGGTGATGTAGAGTGGTCAACGCACCTTATCGATCGAGGCATTGACAGCGTGCATCGCCATATTCATCAAAGCCACTCTGTCCTTGATGACTTCATACTCATCCCCGCCATGGCAATTCGAGCAGAGTCGCATCCTGCACATCGAGCCTGAGGATAAATCCTCTGCGGAAATGTCCGACTGAAACATTCCCGGCTGAAGGAGTAGCGCAGAGCGTGCCGCGTTGAGGAACGTCCACACAAAGCGTGGTGCAGACCATCCACGCGTGTTTTGGACATCGGTAATGGCACACGCGCTGCATTCCCAGGTCTTCTTGCGAGGCTTGAAGTTGAACAGATCCGGGAAACACGACAAACTCTGCAGGCCCTCCGATGCCGCCGTCCCACAAGCAATGTGGTACCGGATTAGGATGTTCAGCATCTTGTCGGTCAACCCCGGGCGCTCTGCCTCCGCCACCTTCGCCAGTGGGACCGCCAGCGTCGCGCGCAAGGCCTTGCGCGTGACGTAGTCGAGGTCAAGCATCACCGCGATGACCAGCACGCCGATGGGATCGCTCGGCAGGTGCACGCGCAGCGCGTCGTCGACGGCGTCCAGAAACGCGTCGATGCCGTACTTCTGCATCGCGGCGGCCAGGAGCCACGTGCGCGCGAGCGACGTGCCGAGCGGCGGCGCGCGGATGGGGTAACACCAGCGCAGGAGGAGGTCGAGCGCCGCGGCGTCTTCGGCCATGCAGACGACTGGGAGGCCGTCGAGCAGCTCGTTGGGCGCGGCCCCGCCGAGGCTGAACATGTCCGCGAAGACGGGGGAGGCGAGGGAGAGGATGTGCTGAGATACGAGGAAGTGCGTGCCGTCGGAGGAGCGGAGGACAGCGTCTGCGCCGGCGTCGCTGTCAAAGGGTGCGGTGGCGCGGCGGACGGGGTCGGCGCGCGGCTCCGGGATGTCGGGCATTGGATTGGTGAAAGGAGGGAGTGAGGAAGTGAGGGCGAGGAGGTAGGGAGACTTGGAGATGTCACCACCCATCATCAGGTACTTATCGGCGCATTGCATCAAATTGAGGCGTCAAAAGTATGATAGGAGAGTGACGATATCGTCGTCTGTTCAGGAATGTCATGAGATAGGCACGAGGCAACTGACATGTGAATATATCGTCAGCGAAGAGCGCCCAGTTGCCATGGAAGAAGGAATATGAAATCGAGGGCAGCTTACCCTGGTTGAGACGATGCCAATTGTATCTGCGACTGTCCGATACTAAAGAGCAGTCGACATGGCGCGGTCGTACTGCGGAGACGAGTTGTCAGTGAGCCATTACTTCCAGTGACGCTGTTGATTCTCACATGATGGAAAATGGCGACGGGAAACATTCGTCGCTCTTGGAGGCATTGGCATCGTGCGACGTGAGCAGCGGAAACATCCCGCTGGCCCGTCCACTTCGTCCGAGCGAGGCATCGCACGACGAACGCGTCCAGATCCTGCGCGCGGGATGTCCTCCGCGGAAACGGCATTCGACAAAGAGCACATGTGGGCGATCAGGAAGGTCTTGAGCTAATCGTGAGGCTGTGTCCGCGTCATGCAGACAGATAGACACCTGTTGACCACCGACCATGCCGCAGAAACGATCCGTCAGTATTTCGACGCGCTGTGAGTGGAGTACCACATACAGAAGGCACCCCTAGGAGACCCTCTCGGCTCTTCAGCAGCGCAAGATGTTGAAAGCAACCGCGCCACGTCAGCAGCGGACACGTCATCCGCTGGCCCAGCCACTCTTTGCAAGGGGCCTCTCCGCCGGTCCCTCCGCCGCACGCCACACCCCCCTACCGACGCGCCACGTCTCCTGCGGGTGCATAGACCATAAGTTTCGATATGCGCCGGCACAGGCTGACGAGCTTGTGCGATGTAGTCCGATCGTGGAAGGCATGACACGCAGTGTGCGGCGAGGAGGGTGCGGAATGCAGTGCTGTTGGGCCGCACGCATGCGAGGCGTGACCCGCTTCACGGAGCCATGCATAATACAGGCCCGCCAGCACGCGACATGGCTCTCTGACACTTGCGGTAAGCCGACTGGACGATGGACGTTAACGGCCAGGCATGTTGAGCTGCTACGCTGGCGGTCAATATCACGTCAATGATTTGAGAGACAGGGCAGGTCGCTCACCGCGGAGGCAGAACTGCTTGTAATCGGTGTTGCGCCGATTCGATCTACTTGGATGAGCGAGCTGGATGCGCACGCGGGAGGACCGAGCGAATAAGTTGGCAGTCAGTATATCGTGGTTGTACTACATGATACACGTACTCACCCCAGTGGGTCGCTAGAGCTCGTTCGCTTTCTTCAGCCTGGCCCGAATTCAGTCTGCCGCGATGGCATTTACGGGCCCGTGCTTGGAGGGCCCACATGCGGACCAACAACAACCTAGATGCGCGCAATGACAGCGTCAGCGGACCACCAAGCAGGAGGAGCTGGGTGTGCATTGAATGCTAACGTTTATTCCTCCAAGATGGTCGAAGAAGTCGACATTGAAGGCGAAGCCGCGCCACGTCAGCAGCGATTACAGCTGGAAAAGAAACGTCTCCGCGGCCTCCAGACTACCCAAAAGCGCTAGTAAGATTTGCCGCGAGAGGATTGGCGGGGTATCCGGGTCGATTTTGGTAGCAGGGCGGCGACGGCGGCAGGAAGGACTTGCGGCGGCAGGATAATACTTATTGCTTTGGACGTGCATATCTCAGATCAGGACCTCCAGTCATCGCGCCGATTCGTGGAGCGCCAGAGTTGCTCTTCACTGGCAAAGAGCTCAGAAGCGTCGCGGAAGGCGGTGCGTCTCGGAGCTGGGGAGAGGTGAGGTGAGCAGAGGACGAGGAGGAGAGGACAGCAGGACCGCGGGAGCGATGGCCCGGCGATGCCGGTGTTGACGCCTGTTGACGCGTCCCTCATCCGAAATCTCCGAGTTCGTCCTCGTCCTCTTCTCTTCCCTCGCCCGCACCATCTCCCCTGAGATTGCTCCCCGCAGAGTCCGTCTGCTGCCATCGTCCCTATCAAAGTGGGCGCGCAGGTGCCGGCGACCTGCGCACTGGCAGCGGCCGTGTGACGAACTCATGCGCATCGGCAGACTATCTCGATCTTATGGAGGCTTTTGGATCGAGAGATTCTAGTGGGAAGGGCAACAGGAAGAAAGGTGCGTGTTGATCTGTGTGGTGTCGCGTTCTCGCTGATACAAGGCTTCCTTCGCGCCCTCGGTCTGCAGATGCTCTCACCCAGGCCCTTGTAGCCGTCACCGCGACGGATCTACTGTATGTTGTACAGTATATATTGGCTCCCAAACCTATTTTGCTTTCGAACATGCGAGCGTGCAGTGCTTGCGCGCCAGCGTTCCCTCCACCCCTCTTCTCTTTCGGCTGTCAAGCTCATCACCGGCACCGACATGCTAGCTCTCAATCGGCATCTCGTACCGTCGATTTCATCTCCGATGCTGGGATGCAGCGCCAGGCGCTGCGGAGCACTACGAGTATGTCGCTCTGCGGCGTAGGAACGGATGCCGAGCAAGCTCACGACACCCAGGTTGCCGGCGCAGCCGACGCCCTCCTCCCAGCGTACTTCAACGGCGCCCGCAGACCCGAGTTGACTCCTGTTGCCTCTCGCTAGAGCTGTGTATGTGCTGCGCTCGCTACACAGACGCCAATTCATTATCAGGCCTAAGGTGCTGGTGCGTTGTCCAACAGTTCGCCCGGGCTGGTGACTGACGGCCGCGTGCAACGCGCTCGTGCGCGTTCCATATCCTATTAGCGCGCCAAACCAGCAACGCACCAGCTCGATTCAATGGTCTATAATGATGTCCTGGCAACCGCTCAAGAATTTGAAAGGTGCGCGTCGAGTTGTGTATTGCGAGATTTCGCTGATACAGGGCTTTTTTAGCGCGCTCGGTCTGCCCGTGCTTTCACTCTCAGCGCCGTCGCCGTTGATTGACGGCCATTCCGTGTGTCTGTCAGTCAGCGCGAAGCATGCCCTGTTTCGACTATATCTGTGAACTGCACACATATCAGTTCCCCAATGTACTTTGCCTTCAAACACGCGACTGTGTGGCAGTGCTTCCGCGCCAGCGCTCCTCTCTCTCTTCTCTTTCGGTTCTTCAAGCTCATCATGACACAGGCGACATGCTAGATATCAAACGGTATGTCATACCACCAAGCTCGTTGCTGATGCTCCAGGCGCTGCAGAACATTGCGGTTATGTCGTCACGGTTCTGCAGCCTAGCTAAGGGACGGATGGCGAGCCAGCGCACGACACCCAAATGACCAGCGTAGCCGGGGCCCTCGGCCTACATCAATTGTAATTCAACGCTTAACAACCCCCGCCATCCCCAGAATTCATCCCCAAGTTGCCTGCTCTCGCCTGTCGCCGGAGCTGTGTATACGCTGTGCTTGCTTAACGGCATTGCTGGTACGTTGTCACATGGTCGCCCGGTCAGGTGACTGACGGCCTTATGATGCCCGTTCCACATCCCCAGTGTGCGCTACATTCGCACCGCACCAGCTAGCTCGATGGATTTGCCAGGACAGGAGCCGTTGCTATCACCCGGACTAGTTCAGGCTGAGTAATTAGTCTGATGTCAAATAGTTCATGCGCTACCGAACTACTTCAATATGACTATCAGTGAATATTCTTCTATACCGCAGGATCCAAATCGATTGATAGCGCGTCAGTCACCAATGAGCTAGTTCAAGATGAAATACTTCAAGGCCAGTAGCACAATGATATAGTTCACGATGAAATACTTCAAGGTCAGTAGCGCAATGATCTAGTTCATAATGAAATATTTCAGAGAGGAGTACGAAATGATCTAGTTCATAATGAAATATTTCAGAGAGGAGTATGAAATGATCTAGTTCATAGTGAAGTATTTCAACGGGGGAGTACAAAATGATCTAGTTCATAATGAAATATTTCAGAGAGGAGTACGAAATGATCTAGTTCATAATGAAATATTTCAACGGGGGAGTACAAAATGATCTAGTTCACGGTGAAGTATTTCAACAGGGGAGTACGAAATGATCTAGTTCACGGTGAAGTATTTCAAGGGGGGAGTATGAAATGATCTAGTTCACGGTGAAGTATTTCAAGGGGGGAGTACGAAATGATCTAGTTCACGGTGAAGTATTTCAAGGGGGGAGTGCGAGGATGATCTAGTTCACGGTGAAGTATTTCAAGGGGGGAGTGCGAGGATGATCTAGTTCACGGTGAAGTATTTCAAGGGGGGAGTGCGAGGATGATCTAGTTCAAAAGAGATGACAGTGAGCTATTTCAATGTCAGCCAGGAGACTACACAAAACAATGGTTCGACGCACAGGTTGTCATTGACCGCGACCGGAAAAGAAAAGATTGAAGACGTCCGGGGGTGCTGTATAGTCTCGACACCATACGAAAAGCTCGGGGACATCCGCCGGCTTGAGTTCAACATCCTGTACGACGTCACGAACCCAAATATCAGCTGAAGGGTCATAAACCCATATCTTGTCTGTAGGCTTGACATCTAAATGCTCGTAGTCCTTCCAATGGTCTTGGAGTCGGAAAGACCCGCCGTTCCACGATAGTGTGCACGCAACCGGGTCTTCGTCCTTCTAAAAAAGAGTCAGACTTTGTCGGCAGCTTGAAACAAATGCGCTTACAGCGAGATATGCGATACTAAGAAGCTGTGTGCGGACGGTGCGGACGGGGACAGGTTCGAGTCTTGGAGGAAACAAACTGCGACGAACGGGCTCCTCGATCGGCAACACATTATCGACTATTGTTCGGATTCGTCGCAATCGTGCAGGAGAGCTCGCTACCATTCTATCGTCACCGCGCTGTTGACGAGCCCTGCGGCGTACAGGAGAGGATGTAGCATGGCGAGCTTGGAACAGCGACATGCACATGTCGAATATTTCGTCGTGTTGCTCGTCTGAGAGAGTTGGCGTTAGGAAATTGATGTCTCGTTTTTCTTTGCACTGTGCCAGCGTCAGGACCGTCGCATGGCCTTCACATATTTGCCACGTACCACGGTATAATAGCGACCAATGTTCATGTTCATCGACCGGTACTGGATGTCAACAGCGGCAACAGTGTGATCCGGATCGCAAAGTGCGACCGTTGGCCGAGGCTTTCGGCCAGCAAGACGAATTAAAAAGGCCTTCAACTGCTTCTGAGCACTAGGGGAAAGACATTTTAGCATTCTTCGGTATTCAGCATCAGAATCGTGCAGCATCGTGCGGAAAGGTCAAGGCGGGAGAAAGAGTAGGGGTGAGTGCGGTGAAAAAGGCCGGGGGACACGAACTATTTATCTGGCCCAGGTGTCTTGGCCATCCGTAGTCACGCAGGTCAATAATGTCATTGTTCTATTGAAATAGTTCATGGGACGGCCACACCGTGCTAATCTATGGATTTTCCGGCCACACATTGTCAGCTATTGTGTAACGGACAAAACGAAACCCGGTACCATTTCACGTACAAGTTGAAAGCGAGCATATCTTGTTGGGAACTGTGGACTATTGCAACATATCACAAATGTACTACTACTTCTTCATCTTACGCCGCTTAGCTGCCGGCTGAGTGTCACCGTTCTCCTTTTTCCCTGCCGGTTGCCCCCGTGTCGACCTCCGCACTATGCTAGTTGCTTCATCAACTGAGGCGCTTGCTACAGGAACCCTTGACCCCCAAAAAACCGATAAGTAATGAGCGACGAGAGAATATTGCTAGCTTAAATACGTACAGTTCTTCATGGACCTGTGCTTGTGTATTACGACGACCTGAACGACGAGGTTCATGTGGTGCGACCTCTGCCACCTTTCTCTTGCGACCTCCCTTCGACTTGGAAGTTTGAATGCGCTCGACTGCGACTTCCTGAGCGGGTACGCCATCCTGAGCCACATCCTGAGCAGCTTCGGCGTCCTGAGCGAGGACGCCCCCCTCAACGGCAGTGACCGCATCCCGAGCACCTTCGGCATCCTGATCGGGTACGCCATCCTGATTTTCAGTAGGAGTTGCCTGGTCCCGATGGGACGCTTCGTCTTTGTCTATGTACGACAATGGGCCACTAGGGGGCATGTATTCAGGAATGTCAAGAGGAGGAATGCCGGCAGGCACGACTGTGGATGGCGTGTGATCTTGACTAGCGGAAGAGGTCTCAAAGATCGGGGACAGTATCTTCGGTTCCTCGACTGCCGGATCCCGCTGCGAAGGGCGCTGAGGAGTAGCCGACGCTCTCACAAAGCGCCGAGAACCCGTAGAAGGGGTGGCGGGCGTGGCGAGGCGTCGGGGAGTCTGTGGAAGCGTTGGAGCACCGTCATCGGGTGAGTTCTCTGATGCCTGTTCCTCAGCAGTCGGATCCTGCATGCTTGGAAATACACGGGTGAGACACTCCGTCATGGCCGCCTTGAAAGATTTGTCGCTTCGCTCGATTTCATCCGCTATGCCAAAGCCGTCCTCGCCAGACGGATCAGAGGCACCCCTGCAAAGATGTAATCAGACAATCATCATTTCAGCGGACTGAATGCGCGCACCACATCAATTGAAGGCCACCGACTTCGTTGAGAGTCCCGACAACAGTCAAGATAACGCAGTTCGTCTTCTGAGAATAGTCGGCGCGGATGTTTTGCAGGGTGTAGTCGAGATTGCGTAACATCCTGCGTACCGCTGATGAGACAAAGATATAGCTACATGGAATGATGGACGTACGTTTGTCGAGCAGCTATTGCTTCCTCCGACCCCTCCGCTGCATCTGATGGTCCGGCCACGGAGTCCTTCGCCTGTTTGCGTCTGGCAGCCGCAGCCGCCTTCTCCTCTTCACTCAGAGCACTGTACTTTGCCACGGCCTCCGGATCGGCGCGATACGCCTCCCCAACTGCCTTGTTGACGTGCGCCTGGAGTTGGCTTTGAACAATGTCATCTCCGCTTGCCTTAGCGTTGTCGATGAATGTCTGGCGGGCGGTCTGCGCAACGTGATGGTTTTGAGGGTCGGCACGGAAGAGGTCGAGAGCACTGTGAGCACGGCCACCGGTGGGCACGTCCGTGAGTTGGAGAAACTTGGGAAGGGGTTCGGAGGTTGGAGCGTCGCCCGCATTCTTGCGAGCATGGTTGCTGATCCATTGTCTGACTTTCTACAAGTAGACGTGAGTTAGAGATGAAGAAATGGAGACAGTCGCACACGCACCTCCTTGCGCGCAATCCTCCTCTGTATCCACACCTCCGTGTCCTCCCGCACGCCGTCAACTTCTTTTCGCTCGACGGGAAACCTCTCGCAAAATGCCTCCACCATAGTTGACCGAAACGTCGAAGCTTGCGTTTTATTGAACGATAGCTTGCAGTGTGTGCGGCAATACTGGACTAGCCAATCCCATTCTTCCTGTGTAGCCCAGCGAGGGTTTGGCATAATGAGTGGACGGTGAGTGAGAGGTGGAAAAGGATGTCGAATCTGCGAGTGAAGAGTAAAGGAAGGTCCAAGTTGTGTCCAGGTTCGAGTCTTGGGACAAAAGACAGTCAGTAAATACACATACAAACAAAATATGCCGACGGCACCTGTGACGGGGGGAGTGTGGCCGTCTTCGGCTAGATCGGTCGCCATTGTTAGCCTGCGGACTTACTGCTATGGTGGTGTTCGCTGTTAGTGGTGTTCGCTGTTGTGCACAGAATCAGTGAATCAGTGCAGAGTCAAAACAATGATAATAGCTCAAAACATGCTAAGTACAGATACAGAATTAGACATCAGTGAACGACGAGTCCATCTCTCCCAAGTGCTTGGGACACATCCACTCGGTGAAACTGGGGCGCGGGGTCCACGGTGAAGGATACCAGCCAAATGTGACCATGAACGCTCGGACATAGCACGTTAGCAGCTGGCTCTCGACCGCAACGTAGACCTCTCACGAAAGCCCCTGGAAATTGAGGGCACGTATCTCTGCAGCTGTGTAACCCATCCACGGATAGCTGTCAAACACGGGGTACAGACTGATGATCTCCCTGACTGTGGCTAACCATCCTTTGCGATCATCCGGCCTGCCTATTTCCCAGGCATGAAGCCCGTCGGGACCGTGTGGCCAAAGGAAACGAGAGACGAGGTCGTCGAAGGAGCCCTCCCTGAGAAAGCCGGGTGTGGCGCAATGCGTGGACTCCAATGCATGCAGCTCATCAGCAATAGAGCAGCGAAGTGACATGGCAATGACTGAATAGCGCAGCTGATGGTTCCCGAAGAGGTCCGGTGTTACGGGGCACCCGCATGACAATGGCTGAACGGGATTCAGATCGCCTGCTATGATCTGCCTGTGGATTTCCTGACCGAAGAGAAGGCGACCGCCATACTGATAGAACACAGCAGGGTCGTATGTCTTTCCTACACTAGGTAATGGCCAGCACTTTTTCCAGTACGTGTCGCCCAAAATCTCTCGCCAGTCTTGCGTGTCCAGGCCGTTGAGCCCCCGCGGCCCACCGTCGGTGACGTGGAGATGACGATCGCGGATATAGGGAAAGAGCTGGACGTAGCGCGCGAAGTACAGAGCTTGCTTCTCTGCCGTCTGAGCGCCCCAAAAGAGATAGTACGGTGGGTGTGAAAACATACGGCGCTGGCGGGTCACGGACTCGTCATTTCGCAACAAGCTCGGAGGGTTTGTCCATTGCGCGGTGAAGTACAACATGGAAATGGGGGGGAAGTAGGCTGGACTGTCGACAATGTCTGAAAATCGTCGGATCTCCTTCATGTTCAGTAGTTTGTCGCGATTCTGTGTTACTGCAAATTCTCCATGAGCAACAGAACCCGTAATTACGAAGAGGAAAACGCACCGCGCCCCCGCTTCTGCTTAGGACCCTTCACAGATCCTAACGACACTTGATATTCATTTGATGGGTTGAGGGTGTCCTCCCTCGGACAATGGCCTCTAGCTGCCGGCTCGAAAGACCGAGAGTGCTTGACAAGGGGTGGATAGAACCATAGTGGCTTGGTGTGCTTTTCGTTGAGCGAGCGCGGTCCGGTGAGGCGTCCCCGTTCCTTCAGAGGGGTTGGTGGAAGTCGACGAGATATTGGGAGTGTCCAATCTCCCGTGTGAACAACCATATATACGGCAACATTCATCCGGTGGTAGTCATGAAACCGCGCAATCGTGTCGACAATCGAACCCCGAGTGGCCGGGCGAATGGGTGGAGGAGATCCAGGCTTCAGGATGTCGTTCTTGATATCCTCCCACCAGTCACGAAATGCGAAAACTTCCAAGAGTCCACGTTGTGTAGCACGGAAGAAATCGACGAAGTCGTCCCAGGCATACACTCCATCTGCGAGGCGATAGTAACCGTCGCGTGCACGACGCAACGCCTCCTCAGGAATTGTGACATGGCTAACCGATTTGTGATTGCGGGCCTGCGGGAAGATAGCGGTCGTGACCTTCCATGCGTTGTTAAGCCTCGTGTGCAGCGGCTCCCGCACACTGTCCGACATCGTGTGGACGTGCTTGCCATCTTTCTCAATTGACGTCCACATGGTTTTGTCAACAGAATCGGTGAGGATGTCATTCGTTCCATGGTGAGGCACATTTATGTAGGCAAGGTATGGAGCCGAAACGTCATAATATTGTGGAAGGCGAGTCCATTCATACATGCCCCACATGCCGTCCGCCTGAACATGTACAGATTGTGGTGGGTCGAGAGGAAAGGAAGAAGGGATGAAAGATGTGTTGGCGGCGATGACGATGGAATCCGCCTCGTCAGTTGACGTCCAGAATGCTAGCGGGAACGGGAAGGGCGCCATCTGTGCACGGTTGACCTAGGATCTGAAAAGACTCCCTAGTTAGCAGGGCACATAATGTCACGGCAGGTTGACACTCACATATGCAATCCCCACGTTAAGGACACCGCTGTTGCGCGTGGCCGACAAGGCTCGGCTGCGGAAGGATTCAGTCATCGCGATCATCGAGGGCAATAGTGTTGCGGGAAAAACCTCTGGCCAGTATCCCCCCGGTAAGGTACCGGTGGCGCTCCTAGCCGGGGAGGTATCAAACCGGTACCGTACCAGGGAAATAGTCACGTGATGTTTAGTTCCCACGCAGTAGCAGCTCGATTTTCGCGTACACACGAGGATTTGGAATGGTTTCAATGCATCAGATGAAGATTTAGCAGTGTATGTATCCATAGCCAAATTGCCAGAGCTTAGCCGTAGGTGCCCCGACCTGTACGAATTCGCTGCTGCCTGCTACACAAGTGTCATGATTTGTCAGCAGACGCGGCTTTTGCAAGGCTGCCGCAGCACTCGAGCGTACATTGTAACAACGCGTACAATACATACTGAAACCTCGGGAGGCTTATTGAAACAAGGCATCTGTGCTGAAATCATTGTCCTCTTCATCAGAATCTGGTATGCTCTCGTCCCTAGCCTGACCTGCACTGACTCCGACAGCAGGGTTCCGACGTGCAGGAAGCTGAGCTTCCTCCGCGAGGACATCAGATAAAATTGCAGACCTCAGGTTGATGTGAGGCATCTTGATGAAAGCATTGGCAGGTTCGTACGGTTCTGCCAGGTCTTCACCTTGAACGTCATTGTCGTCATTGTCGTCTTCTTCGTCCGACATCGGTGCGGGTGCGTTTTCTGAAGAGGGGAATACCTTCTTTTCGATGTTGTAGAACTTGACCGAAGGGAATTGATTAGTGTGCGCGCGCACCTGCTCGAATGGTTGGAACACTGTGTACTTCAATAAAGAACGGAGGTTGCTTACCTTGCTCTTAGACATGTGGTACTGTCGGACTTGAGTCATTGCAGACATGTTATGCACGGATAGCCGATTCCTATGCTTTGGAGTAAGCCATGTGAATGTAGAGCCAGTCCGTTCATCGGGCATGGAGTTGACTCGGACGGAATACAGTTTGATAGCGAGATGCTATTCATGACAGCATCAGTCGGCAGCGCTCGGTGAATCATACGGACACGAACACGTACCGGAAGGATGTGCACATTATCAGAGCCAACACGGCCCTTCCACCACTTAAGGACCGCCTGCGGAACCGTATCGTCGAGCGGATGATCGAATGGGAACTGGTGTCGAGCATAGGCTAGAGTTTCCCTGTGAAGTTGGGCTGTAAATGATTTCCCTTTTTTTGCCCACTTCAAGAATGCCTTCTTATGGCCATGAACGATCTCTTTCTCTCCGATGTTGGCTAAGAAGCGGACAACGGACTCGAAAATTGATGGATGCCGAACACCAATGAGTGTCACCTTCTCGCCTTCCGGTAGCCACAGGTCCGACGTGATAAGATCTGATTGATGCACACATAAGACAGCGACGAGATGCAAGCAAAAGAATGGCTCTAACCAGGGTTCAGATATGCTGCAGCAAGGTATGCATTATTAGCTATGTTGCCATCCAGAAAGAGTTGGCGATGTCGCGCATTGAGGATGCCGCGGATGGCGTTCGCGACCTCAGCGTCAAAATACAGCCTAGGATTTTGAAAGGCGTCCTCTGTTGCACGAATAACAGCATGCCAGAATATATAGACGTCGGCAGCAGTCGCCTCCAGAGCCTCCAGGCAGGCTAATGCCTTTGTTGCAGGCAAAGTGGCCGCGATGAACTGGGAGAGACCAGACTCGAACTTGAATGTCTGGTGATCATCCGGTGCAGGCTGAAAATACTCAGCAATTTCCTGCGAATGTTGTCAGCAAGTCATTTCGTCTAGTCGATCCATCAATTGTACCTCATAAAGTCCGTTAGGCGATTCACGGATGACTTTCTTGATCGCAGCTGAGGACCGATGGACAGAGCGAGCAGAGAGCGGGATTGTTGCGAATCTCGTCTTTCCGATAGCCTCCAGGCCGCGTCCTGTCTTTAGTTTTTCACGAGCTTTCTTGAGGGCTGCATGTCCAGCGTGCGAGGTATGAAATAATGTTATTGTCTGCCGCACCACACGGATGATCTGGTTGCGGATTAGATCTGATTAATGCTGGTAGTGTGGACGTTTGCGCACCGGTTTGAAAACATCAATGAGATTAATCTCAAGGATTGTGCGATTCAAGTGATGGCAAACATCCGCAAGATTGAGCGCAGTGGGCATGAGGGCCAGAATTGCAATGGAACGCGAGGCTCGCGTGTTACCCGTGCTATCACATGTCAGGCCGGAAAACCTGGACGGACCGATGGCATTGACAATCTGCGCGAAGTTGTTAGAAATTGCTGAAGTAGTTAAGTTCCAATGCCCACGCACCGGACTTGCGACATTCTCAACAATCCAAGGTGCAGTGTGCGACTCGGAAGTTGCCTCCCGTGTGTCCATCAAGTATACTTCACGGTCTGAGGTCGAGACGTGTACAGTCCAGTAGGACTCACGACCTGTCGAAGTTCCGCCGTCATAGGAGAGAGTGAGGTCTTCCTGACCTTGCAGATACTTGAGTTGCTCCCGGCGGACCCACGATGCTTCGTTTACGATGCCTTCATATTCGAGCTTGTCTCTGGTTGAAGGTGCATATGATGGTAAGGCAATCTCAAGCATCTCCTTCCACTCCGGGCGCGAGACGATATATGTTGGCAAACCCGCGACGCATATGAGTTTAAGAATGGCAAGGTCGAGCTTTCTGTGACGCTCGAGCTTCCCAAGCGCCTTTGCTTGCCGAAAGAACGCATGTGTCGCGGCGCCTGCATCTTGCTTCTCCCCATCTTGTCCAATTCCATCTTGAGCTCCTAGTTCCTTCGCAACCATCATGGATCCTTTCGAATTGGTGAGCTCCTGGACCTGCGCAGACAGTGCCTTTCCAGCTGAATGTATGTGCACTTTCTCCCGCAGCTCTGAGGACAGCTTGGGGCAGTCCTTTGCATGACGAACGACTCGGATCAACGCTCGATGTCGGAAAGTATGATGGCAAGGGTTATCAGGACCTCCGACACAGCGCCAGAGCAGCGTAGTTGGATTGTCGCGGCGATAGCAAGCCTCGGTGAGAGCGTCCATCAGAGGATCCGGCGGCCGTCCTCCCCGGCGCGCATCCTTCTTCGGCTGCACCCATTTGACAAGGTCACCAGGGTTAAGCTCAATCTCCATGTCGCTCCCATCTTCTTCCCCCATCTCGTTCACATACGGAGCTGCGCCGTCCGCAACTCCTTCGGCATCTGATTTCTGTTCATCGAGCTGCTGGTCTTGCAGTACCGGTGAACTACTAGGCTGCTTGTGCGTAGCGACTGTGTTTCCGCCCGAACGCTTTGCAACCTGTAAGCAAAGCTTCTGTTACTTACTGCTGTCGCGCGCTGACAACCTCTTTGGCACTTACAGTTGACGTTCCAGCAATATGCAGATTCAACGGCGCCGGTTTGAAGACCTCGTCCCACTGCTGCTTGCTCCCCGCATTGCCGGAACTCTCCGCCGGTTCCTTTCCTTTCGAAGCGGCATTTTTCTTCGTGCGTTTGGCTGGCACGGTGAGTGGCGTGACATTGGTGGCTACACTCAGTCGCCTCTTAACGACGCCTTCTAGACTCAATAACTGCGGCTTCGTGAACGCCGATGTGTGCGCACTTGCCCGTATAAGCATGCCAGGCGCTAGCATATTGGACTTGTATTTGAGACTGTCCTGCACTGTCGGTGAGTCGAGTCCGCAAGTAAGTGAAGCTGAGCGCGCACTGACCATGTCACGTAGGTAACACATTATGTCAGCAAGGTGTCGAATGCGTTGCACGACACAGTCTGTATCCGAGAGGAGATGGATGTCGTCGGGGATGAGATGGTGAGCAAGAGAATTGTGGCTGAGGACAGAGCAGGAGAAGCTGTCGAGCTGTGGGGTGCATGGTAACACGTTGAGTGAAAGCGGCCCAGTCGCTCCGTGTTGTCCTAACCACCATTCTATCATCTCCAACAGCTCGCGGGGCGGCTTCCGTCCAAGAGAATCAGCATAGAAAGCCGTGTGTGGCTCTACGCTGATCGCAACGGACACCCAGTGATTTGTCTCGTGTACGGCTGCTGGCAAGAGCACATCCGCGCCATCGATCCGCACCCCGATCGTCATTCCAACCTCCTTGAGTGATCCATCTTGCAGCTGCGAGCCAGCCAATCGTAGGGGAGTGATGCCGCGCATTGATTGGTAAGATGTTCCGCTAGCATTGAGTCGTGCGCGGTTGCGGTACGTGTCAATGAGCTTGACTGATGCCGCACTCGGCAGTATACATGCCGGCTTGCCTTGTCTTTGCAGACGATGACCTAGCAGCATCCCCAGCTGATCCATATGCTCCGCCGCCAGCCAACGCCGACCACAGTACGATGTAAGCGTCTTTGGATCGACGCCCATCGTCGTTGGGAGGGGTACGTCCCATGGCCAGTCGTCGAGGAGTGCTGACGTGTCTGCAGCAAGGGACTTCACCTCGTCGTTGAGCAAGCCCTCGGTCCAAGTCTTCAACCACGCAGTGGCCAGAGAAAGGCGCGCCTTGGCAGCGAGTATGCGCCGGACCTCGTACCAGTAGGTGAGAACCCACATCGGGGTTTTGAGTGTTTGTTGAGTGACCGACTCTTGAACAGGATAGCCCAGGCAAGCATAGCCTGTCTCTAGGGCGGGGATGACGCGGTTTTGCAGGATTTCCAACACCTCGGTGTGCGGCGGCATCGGCCTAGAGAGCAGGACCATTGCATTTGCGGCCGTTATGAAGCTTTGGCCCTTCGAGAAGAGTGTGCTCTGCTGGAGCAGAGACGGCGCGTTCGCCTCCGGTGGGACAGGGAAATTTTGGATATCGGCATTGCGCAGGGCTGGTGTGGGTAGTAGGACATGTTTAATGTCGTCGGGAATGGGTATTCTTTTGAGGATATCACCCAGAGTTTGAAATGAGTCGATGTCGTGGATGACCTCGTCGTCCGCCATTTGACAGTTTTGAGGGTTGGCAAAATGTGCTAGGCCAGTGTCGAAGGTGAAGATTGCGCCCTCATTTAGTCACTCACTACGGAGTGTAAATGTCGATCACAGCAACGGGTCGATCATACACACGTTGCTGCATACAACACTCTTGCAACTATCCCATGCCGAGGCGGGATGTGTCTAATACCTCCTTAAACATCCGCGTAGCATTGCACAACCACCTTACGACTGCCGGCCATGTCTGCGTGCGAGGCTGCGAGCCTCATGGCTCATGGGCCGGCGCCGGGCGCCGGAGGGGCCGACACACATCACGTGCTGGAGGTATTGTACCGGGTATATTGGGGCCCAGGGCAGGGCAGGTATGGTACCGGTACTATACAGGTACATTACCGGGGAAAAACGTTTTCGGGGAAAAACTCAGGTTTTTCCCGCAACGCTAGAGGGCAACACATCCTTAATGACTCACGTGAGCTATTCAGTCGTACACCGGCGTTTTGAAAGCCAGAGGACCAGGAACGAGAAAGACAATGAGCACGCGTGTAGAATGCCGTCTGGCGTTGGAGGCGCCTACGCAGGATGGAAAAACCGCAGATATCGGAAGTGGTTGGCGGGCTATGAAGGAAACGGTTGAGCTAGCGCATAGTCTCACAACGAAGGTAGACGTACCGTGATCAAATTTCGAGCGCGCGCGGCCCAAGATTGGAGACACGGAGCAGCACAGCACGATCGAAGGGAGAAGAAAGACGAGGGGGAGCACACGCAGGTAGCTCAGAGTGGACGGCACGTCTAACTCTTTGCGGGCTGTGTGCGCTGCACGAAGCGGTATGTGGAGGGTGTTGAAGTCCTAGCGAGCAACGCCCGTCGCTGTAAAATAACAATCAGTGAGAAAAATCGCAGAAGATGAGAAGAAAAAACACACCAGAGCAGCCGGGTGTGTTGCGGACTTTCCGGGAGGGGCAGAGACAGAGCTGAGGGTGAGAGCAAAGTGGGGACACGCGCACGAGGCTGCCTTCGCTCACGGAGACCCGGAGGTTGGAGACGCCGAGCAGCTCGCACGGTAGGGAATAAAGCAGGGCGGCGGGGGGTAGCACGTACAGCACGCTCGGAGTAGACGGCACGTCCGACTCTCTGCGCGTTGCACACACTAGGGGTGGGGGTGGGGATGGGGAAGGGCGGTGGAGATAGGTGACGTGTCGACGAGTTTGACTTCACCGGGACGTGGGGTTAGAGTTCAGACTGCGACCGGCAAACTGTTGCCGGAACTCTAAGTTGTATAGCTGCAAGTCGGAGTGTGAACTCTAGCCGCACGTCCCGGTGAAGTCGAACTCGTCGACACGTCACCTATCTCCACCGCCCTTCCCCCATCCCCACCCCCACCCCTAGTGTGTGCAACGCGCAGAGAGTCGGACGTGCCGTCTACTCCGAGCGTGCTGTACGTGCTACCCCCGCCGCCCTGCTTTATTCCCTACCGTGCGAGCTGCTCGGCGTCTCCAACCTCCGGGTCTCCGTGAGCGAAGGCAGCCTCGTGCGCGTGTCCCCACTTTGCTCTCACCCTCAGCTCTGTCTCTGCCCCTCCCGGAAAGTCCGCAACACACCCCGGCTGCTCTGGTGAGTTTTTTCTTCTCATCTTCTGCGATTTTTCTCACTGATTGTTATTTTACAGCACCAGTCGCCGTCGGCTGAGACACCCACACCCTCCTCCTTCCCCACCAGCAGAGAGTCCGACGTGCCGTCTACTCCTACATTGTCCTATCCCCTCCGCACTGCAGCGCACACAGCCCGTGAAGAGTTTGACGTGCCGTCTACTCCGAGTGAGCTGCGGGTGTTCCCCCACGTCTCTCTGCTTCCTCCGATCGTCTCTGTCTCCAACCTTGGACCGCGTGTCGCAAGATGTGTTCACGGTACGTCCAACTTTGTAGCGATACTCTGCGCTTGCTCACTATTTTTGTTCATAGCGCGCCAACCTCATGCGATCCGTACGAGTTCATCCCTCCCTCCCCGCCCCATACCAGCCCCCGTCCCCCATGGCCACCATCTCCGGTCCTCCCGTCGCTCGGCATCCTTCCCCCGCCTTCCGCAAGGCCCACAAGATATCTCGCCCGTCCGCACACGGCGCGGCCCCTCTGGTGCGCATCCCCTGCACCCTCCTTTGTTCTATCTATATTTATCTTCGCTTCAGTCGGCGAGCCATCCATACCACGGCCATGAGCCGACAGCGAAGCTCTGTGCTAGATTCGTCTCGCACCTCTTCGCCTGTCCCGACCTCCCTCCCCTCCCCGCGCCCCCTACCAACGCGCCCAACCCGCGGCTGGAGCACTTTATTGCGTATGCGCTGCACCGCACCCGGCTGCACGCTTCCGTTACCTTCGCCGCCCTCTACCTCCTCCAGCGACTGAAGGCTCGGTTCCCCGCCGCGAAGGGCTCCTCAGGCCATCGACTGTTCATCTCCGCGTTCATGATCGCATCCAAGATCATCTGCGACGACACATACAGCAACAAGAGCTGGTGTATTGTCGGGCAGGGCATGTTCGCACTGCGCAAAATCAACCAGATGGAGCGCGAGATGTGCAGCTATCTCGAGTGGTAGCTCAATGTTGACCCCACCACCCTGCACGACTTTGAGATCCAGGTGCGCCGCGACTTCGCCGGCCCGGGCCCGTACTCTCCCATCTCCCTCCCGACGCCTGCGCCTTCGCCGTTCGCACACCCCGGCGCCAGCACGGCGTCGAGCGTCCCGTTGTTCGGGCACCGCGCGTCGCCCGGGGCCGCGCCCATCCTGATCCCGAGCCTGACGATCACGTACCCCTCGCCGGCCTCGCCGCCTGACACCCCCGAGACCTCCCTCGCATTCCGTGTTGAAGTCCCACGTATCCTCCCGTCGACCCCGCTCGACTCTGCGCAAGGCGAGGAGGTTGTCATCTTATGAGCTGCGGTCGTGTGCAGCCCGATTTCCGCAGGCGTGGAGGGGGTCATGTTCTCGTCGCGCCCGATAACCGCCTAGTGCGCCCAGTTTGCCTACGCTACATTGACGATCCTCCTTGCTCATGTGGTCATGCTGTCCTGTATGTGCTTGCTCTTGTCTGCTCCCCTCCTAATGGCAATTTTATCTTTGTACTATATGACACGTACATCCAGTTCACACTTGTCAGGTAGCCTATCCCGAAATTGTAGTTGGACTTCGTATCATAAATCTGCTTACAATTATCCGTTTTCCATTGTTCCTGCCAGTGTGGCCGGTCTGGCGCACATGTGCTTGCTTGGACCGTCAGTACCCTCAACACTGACATTATTCTCTCACTCTGTCCTTGCTGCTGCAGTATTGGGATGGCCCCTGCAAAAAAGCGCAAATACGAGCCGTCGCGTGCAGCCGTACTGGACGAAACCATCAAATTAGTTCACCGACGTCGCAACGGTGATGTTGACAAGCGACAGGTTCCCCTTGGCATCCGCGCCCTCGCTGCCAGGCCCGAAAAGCCAACCATCTCGTATCTGCCGACAATCGAGGAAGAGAGTGAGATGGAGAGGGCGGCTGAGGAGGAAGAAATGGCTCCTGCGTCAACAAGCAGATATATTGTGAGTGTGGATTACATTTCTGATGCCTCGGTGTTCTAACGAGACCTGGTAGCCAACGCACACTGTCAACAGCGAATGGCGTACTGAGTGGGCCCCAAAAATGTTGGAGGCCATCTTAGGCTACGAGGCTGCAGATGACCTTGGCCGCCCTTGCTCCGCCGCTGGCTGCTCGAGCACCGCAGCTGACATCCGTTGTCGTGACTGCTTCTATCGTCGAATGCTCTGCAGAGACTGCGCCGTCAAAATTCACCTCGATAACCCGTTTCACCAAGTGGAGGAATGGGTCGGCACGTACTTCAAGCGCAGAGGACTTCAAGAGCTAGGCCTCGTCATCCGCCTTGGACATGGGGGCGACACCTGTCCCTTCGCCAAGGAACCTGTTTCGATGACAGTGACCCATGTCAACGGCATTCACACTTGCAATGTCCAGTTCTGCGGCTGCTTTCCACCCGACAAGTATAATCCTGTCGATGTCCCACTGCAGCTGGCAAACGCAGGGCTCTGGCCCGCGTCATATAAGAACCCCCGAACGGCGACAACTTTCCACTCAGCACGGGAGTACAATCAGTTCTCCCTCCAGGCCAAGGTGAATGTGATGGACTACAACCGTGTCAAGCTGCGCATGACAAACAACGCTTTTCGTGACGACGTACCGGTGAGTTTATCTTGCGCTCATCATGACTGTCGCCCATGCTGATCCTCGCAGGATCGATATAGGCAGCTTCTCACAAGCCAACGACAATTCATGTTCATCCAGACGCTCAAGCAGTTTGGAGCGAGTGTACAGGATCGATACGCCGCCGGAAGTCTCGTCGTCCTATGTCCTGCCTGTCCTCAACCTGGGAAGAACATGGACCCCGGTTGGAAAGACGTACCAGCAAAAGACCAGTTGAGTACACTCAAATATATCAGAGTTCGCTGTCTGCTGACGCCGCGTGCAGATACATCCATGCACTGTTTTATGCAAAAGACGGGAACTTTCAGCTCCATCAACACATGAAGAAGATGGATCTTGATGACGTCGCGTTCACGAGGGGCGGTGGTTATTATGTTGATGATGTTGAGTGTGCGAATCACCTCAAGATCATGGACAACGACCCGGATAGCAGCAAAGAGGTACGTATGCAACCGTCTACAATTGACGAAGTATCTCACATATCGTAGACGTCGACGTGCAACAAGTTCTTTGCTCTCAATGGCAAGCGCCTCGACGGCAAGCGCATCACGGGAGTGGTGTCTTTAGTATGCGCACCGCACGGGATGATCATGGGGTCCTCAACCGTTGACTTGACGAAAGGCGAAAGGTGCGTTGTTGTCGTCCAATCACATGTTTGTGAGCCTCACTTGTTGAGCTAGATTTGCCCATGTGGACCTTGCGACGGTGTCTGCGACACGCCCATACAAAGATCTCAAGTTGCACATCTCTTCATACGATATCAATTGTCAATACGGAATTAACTTCGACACGCGCATGGACAAATTTCCGTCCGGTCGTCCAGACTTTCCCCTTACCATCCGTGTCGTTCCTAAATGGCACTTGAATGGGCACAAGGATGACTGCAAGTTTCTCAACTCGCCGGATGTCACTCCTGGGTGTGGCATGACGGAGGGCGAGGCGCCTGAGCGTCGGTGGGCCGTGCAGAATTCACTCGCACTTCAGACAAAAGAGATGGGGCCAGGGTACCGCCACGACACGCATAATGTTCACAACGGAGATTTCAACATGCAGAAAATCTTCACGATAGGTGAGTATAGCTCCTGCGTATCTTCTGTTTGTTGCGCGCTGACTGCAATCAGCCAAGTTTCTTGCAAAAAAGCTGGACCAAGCAAAGTCTGCCGCGGCGGAAGCTGAAGAGCAACATGAACGTTGCGAAGCGACCTTCAATTTCCGCGGACGTCCACTGGACGAGTGGCGGACTGCCGAAACCGAGTTCTTGACCACACTTGCCGACGGAACAGCACGAAAGGACCAGCCAAAAGTCAGCCCGTATGAACCGGCGAGTGACAAAGGTGTGAAGTCGTTTTTAAATTTCGCGCTCACTTGAACTAATATATCTTGTCTTAGCACCGACCGAGAAGGAAGCGTTGCTGATTTTGGAGAAGGAGTTTGACGCTGAGCGGGGCACAGCAAGCGAGGAACGTGGTCGGCCAAGCCTCACTGCGTTTCTGAAGCTTGGTCTCGACTTGGAGGCGCGACAGTACGTCTTTCTTGCAACACACTTCAGGTATTCCCCTAACATGTTTGAATAGGTACGATGTACAAAGCAAGGCAAAGCAAAAGGAGCTGTCAGGTGCCGAAAAAACCGCTATCGAAGTCAGCCGATCGCGCCTTGACACTCAGATTGCACGCTTCGAGGACCTTCACGCTGCTATCGTGGCCCCGACAGTCCTCAGGCTTGAAAGTCCAGAAACGAGCTGGCCGGCACCGCGTTCTGACCAAGATGTCCTAGCCGAGGACGTCCAACTTCGCTTGCCATCGACATACCCCATGGACGTCAGGCAGAATTCCTTATTCAAGTCTCTAGCGGAGGCAGAGCTCCTTCTGCGAAAAGGTCGGGCTTGTGATCTTCTGCGGGAGCTACGCCTCAAGATTTCATTGAAGTCCTTCCTGTGGAGGTCAGAGAAGGCGTCGTATGGCCAAGAGGCGAAGACACGCCACCAGAAGACGGTCACTCGCGCTTACCAGGCAACCGCCCGACTTCGCCATCTATACACTACAATGCGGTCGAACATGCTCACGCTAGGGCTCCAGGAGGATGACAAGAACTATCGGCCGCTAACGGAACATGACTGTCGCGTCGTGGCCCTCGTTCATGCTGTTGAAGACCACGACACATCATCGAAGGACCGTGAGCGCTCGTGGCTCTGGCGCGATGGTGAGTATTGGGCTTCTGACTCGGATGACGCTACAGCAAAATGGGATGAAGAGCGTGAGTCCCTTTGATTATACGTGCTTGGTACCCAGCTGACATCATGATAGTTGACCGTCTCACCTGGTTCCGATCGAGTGCGAAGCAAGCTCGCTGGCAGGAACATGTCAAGCGCCTGGAAGAATCGATACGGAGGACGCAGCGGCATTGGTACGATGAGCAACAGGTTTGGCTGAGTCGTGCAGAAGCACAGGGCAGTTCATTAAGTCAACGTGGTGTCGCCGCATATGCTGCACGGTCGGTTTCTAATTCATACTCTGACAATGAAGTATCTGACATTAAAGCGTAGGAAAGCTGCAGTATTTGCGCGTCTGCTGTCTGATGCGAGGGAGCTCTACCCTGAGTACCTCAGGCTGTCGGATACTGAGGTCAGTACTGATATTGTCATAGACACTTCTACCTTGCTGACCTGGGAGCCCAGGTAGCATTACATGACTGACAAGCAATGGGTATGAATTAGTTACTTCGCTGAAATACTTCCACTGTACATTGCGTTGGAGTAGTCCCACTATACATTGCGGTGAAATAGTTGCATTCAACAGACACAAACTAGTTGCGCATGGAAATATAATCTAACTAGTTGAACATGGAAATATAATGTGGATATAGTTCATCCTCGAACTAGTTCGTTTTTTTTTCTTAAGGGTATCCTACCTGTCAGGCTCCAGAAGCCTACAATACTAGTGCTAAATACTCGACCGTCATAGTCGGCGTTGAACTAGGTCAACGCCCAGTAATTACTCATTTGAACTAATTCAGTTGTCTGCAAGTACTGAGGACAATAGTACGTCCCGCTTACGGCTCGCCTCTTCGCCGACATTCGGTATTCGGTACGCAGGCCCGCACCGTTAGGGCGCCAGAGCCGTCTCAGTTTGGATGCCGCTCGGGATCTGACTCGGGACTCGGGGTGGTCGGGATTCTGGCGCTAGCTCGATGTCATTTGTGCGCAATGTTCAGTGATCCCGCTCGCGATCCCGCGGGATCCTGATCATCCGTTGCCTCAGCGGCGCACGACGTAGGACGTATGACACTCTATTCTGTCGAGTGCTCTCCTGCAGGATGCCGAGCGACCCCTGCAGGATCCTGAGGGATCCTGCGGGATTATTTGTTCCGAGAGCAACGCGTCTGAACATTGTCCGGTATCGCTCGTGAAACTGGCATTCGCAGTAAGCATTGAACACTAGTACTGTCGGAGGCATCATTTCTCACCATCTCCGCCACATTGTGTGCCGACTCCCGCGGCTCCTCTAGGCTGAGCGCGCACGCGAGCCTTGCATCGCCGTCTTTACACGTGCTCACACCGCAGCACCCGTCCGTGGAGCCCGATTTCCTGCTCCATATTGGAATATCTTTGCATCGCCCGTCTTTACACGTGCTCACACTGCAGCGCTCGTCCGTAGAGCCCGATTCCCTGCCCCATATTCGAATATCTGACACCTATAAGTAGACCCCGCAGGCCCTCTTTTGCCCACCAACAGTTGTTCTGCTATGTTCACTCTCCGACCTGCGACTCTCGCAATATTTGCCCTTGCCACCGCCCCGCTGGCAAGCAGCCATGCTCCCCCATCCGTTCAACTCGACGACGCGACGTTCATCGGCAATCCGTCCGGGGCGATCACGCAGTTCCTCGGTATCCCGTTCGCCCTGCCCCCGTACGCCCGCTGCGCTCTCTGACCGGCCTTTGACACTCAAACGACGCTCCACCAGCGTCGGCGACCTTCGTCTGCGACTTCCGCAGCCCAACGCGCCGTACGTAGGCGCGTTCAATGCGTCCGCATTCGGGCCCGCGTGTATACAGCAGGCGGCGCAGGTGCAGCTACCGGCGGGTTTGTCACCGTCGACTGTGCAGCTCCTTGAGGGCCGTTTTGGAGGCCCTCCAATTGCGGACAGTGAGGACTGTACGTAGGCAATTTTCTCTTCAGCAATGAGACTGATGCAGATCGGGGATGTTGAAGGTCTGACAATCAATGTCATGAAGCCGGCGAACGCTACAAAGAGTGCAAAATTACCGGTTCTTGTTGTGCGTCGATTATCACTTAGGTCCTTCACTTGGTGTTCTGTTCTGACTGCTGGCATCATAGTGGATATATGGAGGTGGATTTCAGATCGGAGCAGCTAATCTGTATGTGCCTTCAAATCGCAGAACCTGTTTAACTAACTCCTTTTTTCAGTCAAACGGATGGCTCCGTCATCGTTGAAAGGTCCATCCAATTAGGACAGCCTGTTGTATACGTCAGCTTGAATTATCGGTGGGTGGCCCTCATTTATACTCAGCATGTTGCGCAGTTGACTTACCACACATACTTAATGTAGGGTGTCAGGTATTGTTGAACGCCTTTGGTGACCTACGATGAGTACTGACATCTGCTTCGTATCGTAACAGCTCTGGGCTTCCCGGGCGGCGTCGAGGCTGGAAAAGCTGGTGTTGGCAATCTCGGCCTCAATGATCGTGCGTAGTCCGAGTCCCCATTCATCAGCTGCCCCTTACTTGCCGTGACAGAGCGTCTTGCTCTGCGATGGATCCAGAAATATATACACGCATTCGGCGGCGACCCTAGCAAAGTAACGATGTATGTCACTCGACTCGTATCGACGTCTGGCTCTAACTCTATCGATAAGCTGGGGAGAAAGCGCAGGTGCAATCTCCGTCGCCCTGCACCTCGTAACGAACGGCGGGAATTCTGAGGGTCTCTTCCGCGGCGCTTTCATGCAGAGCGGCTCGACCTGGCCGATAGGCCCGATTTCGGATGGCCAGCGTTACTACGACACTCTCGTTGCGGATGTGAGCTGTGCAGGCGCCAAGGACACACTCCAGTGCCTCCGCAAAGTTCCAATCGACAAGCTGCGCACGGCGATCAATGCGTCGCCGAGTTTCTTTTCGTTCCAGGTGCGTTAAATTGTGTACGCACGACTTGGATATTTGTACCGACTATGTGTGGTTCGGTCTAGTCCATGGATGTGGCGTGGCAGCCCCGCGTCGACGGTGCATTCTTGGTCGACGATCCGCAAAAATTGGTACTTAAAGACTGCGTCGCCAAAGTGCCGTTTGTGTCGGGTGCGCCTGCTCAGCAACGCGGACGAAAATTGATCAACTAACAACCCGACAGGTGGCTGCGACGATGAGGGCACCCTCTTCTCCCTCGCTAACGCGAACCTCACGTACGCGCACCTTCACCACTAATTCGCTGCGTTCCATATGGCTTAAACAAGCATACTAGCACCGACGACGAAGTGCGCGCATATATCGCGACAACCTACTTCCAAGGCGTACCCAGCGCGGACATCGACGCGATTTTGGCGCTGTATCCGAACGACACGACGCAGGGCTCGCCGTTCGGAACGGGCACCCTTAACGCACTGACGCCCCAGTTCAAGCGTCTCGCGGCGCTGCAGGGCGATTTCGGCTTCCAGGCGCCCCGCCGGTTCCTCCTCCAGCAGCGCGCGGGAAAGCAGCCTGCGTACTCATTTTGTGAGAGCCTTCTGCGGCTGCGGTGCTCTCACGTCGGGTACTGACTAGACGCGTATACGTCTACAGTGAACAAGCGATCCAAGAGCACGCCTGATCTCGGTGCGGTAAGAGTGTATCTCCTGTTCTGCATGGTCCGTCGTATCTGACAGCGTTGCGTAGTTCCACTCGTCGGACGTTCCCTTGATATTCGGGCCGAGCGACCTGACGGACTACCTCATCCGCTTTGCTGTGCACCTCGACCCGAGCGTCGGTGCAAGCGCGGACCCGAGCGCGAGCCTGTTCTGGCCCCGCTATACGGCGGCGTCACCGCAGCTGCTGACGTTCCTTGATGGCGCGGTGCCGCTGAACATCACGCTGGATACGTATCGTGCGGAGGGTATTGCAACGCTGACGAGAGTGTCATTGGCACATCCGTGGGGAGCGCCGCCTTCGTATTGAGGGCGCGGTGGAGCCGCAGAAAGGGTTGATGAGAAGAGCAGAGACGAGGCTCGAGCGATGGAGGATGGGAGAGGTCCCACGTGGATTCCATCGCGGCTGAAGGACTGTACTAATTACCAGTGCTAATTACCTTGTTCTTGAAATTATAGTCATGCACACACACTGCAGCCGACTAATCGCGAAAGGGCCCTCTTACTTAGTCTTAGTAGCGAGAAGACTGTCTTCCGCTCCCGTGATGTCGGCACCAGGGTTGCTGAGAATTAGTGGGGGATAGGCCATACAATTCACGAACAGCGACCAGATCTACAAGGGAAGACGACACCTGTGAGGTAGTATACAGTACTTGAGGGCTGGCTACGAGAGTACAGATGCCGCGAACCGAGCACGACGGGAGCGAATAATGCTGGGCCCGGCGCGTCCTTGCGGTCACGTCTTATATTGATATCCAGTCGCCGTACCGTGCTCGCTGAATACTGCATCAATCGTCGTACGCCGTCTGCAACACCCCGCATGGAAGGCAACCGCACCGCCACCGCCGCTTATTAGACGGTGAAGGCGTCCTGACACAGCCAGAGGCGATGGTCTGCGGGGCGCGATAGAATGGGATGGCGCGGGCGAGGGCTTGGAAGAAGGACGAGGAGGCCGCAGCGGGACGCGTGTCAACAGATGTCAACAACGGTTTCTCTCCTCGCCCACCATGTTGTCTACCCCTACGCTCCCGTTCGATGTTCAAGCTTGCATCATTGAGTCCATCTACACTTTCTCACAGAGCGACGACATCGACTATGCCTCACTTTCCGCGTGCGCGCTCGTTTGCAAAGCCTGGGTCGCCCCCGCGCAGCGCCTCCTCTTCCGCCGCATCCCCCACTCGAGCGGCAGCTACAACGACAGAGCCAATGACGACAGATGTCAAGATTCCCTCTTCCATGCATTCACATCCAACCCCCATCTCTGCACCTACGTGCGATCCATCCCCACCGATATCCTCGCCCGCTGCCTCTATCCGGCCACGGGCTTCAACTATCCGGCCACGGGCTTTAACCTTAGCAATTTCGCACTCATCGCCGAGCTACGCGTCGTGGCAACGATGCGCTTGGAGGTCTTGCATGCGGCCGGTCTGCGCCCTTCCGTGCTCGTGTACACGAGCGGGATCATCTACGATCTGTCTTACGAAGTCGAGGATCTGCCCAGCGTCCGCCACCTGGTGCTCGAGGAGACCTCTGGTCTCCTCCACCTCGAGCTTCCCCCTAAATCACAGCTTCTCTCCCTCAAATGTAGAACCACAGTCGACTTTGCAAAGCTTTCCAGGCGCCCTCACTACAAGCATTCCATCCTAGTGCCGCCTACTGAAATATCCTTTCAAGAGCTGCACCTCGGGTATCTGAATTTCCCGGGGAAAGCACCACGCGTCGAAAACTGCATTGCGCGCAACCTGCGCTCGCTCACGGTGTGGATGCTCGTGCCGTCCAGCGCGACGCTCGAGCAGCTCACCGCCCTCGAGTCGCTCGTCATCGGCGGCCTCCCGACGAAGCCCCTCACGCTCCCGCGCACGCTGCGTCACTTCGGCCTCCACCAACGCCTCGGAGTCGCGACGGGCCAGAGCTCTCGCCAGGAAGGCCCGTCCGTAAGCCCCCTAGCTGCGTCCCTGGAGTCGGCGAGCGCGGTTCCGGAGCTGCGTGCCGTATCGGTGACGCGCAACTCGCTGGCCTACGTGCGGCACGCGCTGAAGACCGCGAGCGAGGCGTGCGGTGCAGCATTCTTGGAGTATGCGGACGCAGAGTCCTATCCGGTGCGTCTGCTCAGCATTGTGCGCTGGTGGCGAGTTCTGACCCCGACTGGCAGCGCACGCAATACGTCGATTGGATATGATGTGATGAGCTGCATGGTTCAGTTCGTGCCGATGGAGTATCTGTTTGTGTATATGACGTTGAGGAATCCCGCGTCGGCGGGCCCACAACTTGAAGCGGGGCCGGCGTCCGTCCTCTGCAACACCGCGTGAGAAGCCAACCTTTCTGTATCGTGCGCGAGCCGCAGATACAAGCACGGACGAGGAATAGAGGACTTTGGGACGCGATAGACGAGGATGTCGTTGAAGTGTGAGCGATGAATGTTGTTGGAGAGCGCCCGGGCCGAACGGAGGCCATGTCAACAGATGTCAACAACAGTCGTCACCCGCCCGGTGCGAGTATCCATGGCTACTGCACTCCCGCTCACGAAGAAAACTTCAAATAAACGCGCCGCGCTATTGTTTTCGCCGCACAAGGACCAGATTGTTAACTCGATTGCCAGCGCTAGCGCGTCACCAAGGACATCTCTCCCAATTGTACCGAATTATGCCACGGCAGTGTCTAAAAAGGCCGAGAAGGCTCTCATAATTATCTAAGCGCAGCATCCTAGGCACGTTCCCCGAACTACGCAACGCTATTGTGAGCTGGCAAGTTATTGTTGCAGGCTTTGAACATATAAATCTTGCATAGCCTCGCTAGCATCTTAAAATGGCAGCACCAAGACATTCCTCGATATTGGCTACATCCTTTTCAGCATCTCAAGACGCTATGCCTCCCCCGCGTCTCCCATTCGACGTCCACTTCGAGATCATCCAATGGGTCTACATCCTCTCGCAGAGCCACAATGTCGACTACCGTACTCTATCATCTTGCGCTCTCGTCTGCAAACAATGGGTCATCCATGCGCAGCGCCTCCTCTTCCGCCGCGTCCCCCAGGGACAGGCGCAGAAAACCAGCAACGACATCCAACGATCTTTCCTCCTCTTCCGTGCATTCACCTCCAGCCCCCGTCTCTGCACCTACGTACGCTCCCTCCCAACGGACGCCGTGGACAGCCGGCTCCCTTTGCACCAGACAGACTCCCTGCATCCCCACTTCTCCCACCTCGCAGAGCTGCGCTACGTCAGCGTAGGCAGTAAGGCGGTGCCGGACGTCTTGACGGTCCTGCGCGCGCTCAATGTGCGCCCGTCCGTGCTCGTGTATTACGCGCGCCCGAATCTCAGGGCCCTGCCCGCTGTAATCGAGGCGCTGCCCAGTATCCGCCACTTGGTGTTGAAGGAGAGTCCCGCCGGGCTTCTCGATCTCCGGCTGCCCCCGAACGCGCAGCTCCTCTCGGTCGAGTGCAATAACCTCATCAACTATAAACACCTTTCCTTGTTCCCCAGAGCAGCGGCACCCGCGGAAATTGCGCTCCAGGATCTGCACGCCGTGGGTCTGCATCTCTCGCGGAACATGACGAGCGCCGAGCGCTGCATCGCGCGCAGCCTGCGCTCGCTGACGGTGTGGATGCTCGTGCCGTCCAGCGCGACGCTCGAGCAGCTCACCGCCCTCGAGTCGCTCGTCATCGGCGGCCTCCCGACGAAGCCCCTCACGCTCCCGCGCACGCTGCGGCATTTCGGCCTCCACCAGCGCCGCGGGATGCGCGTGGACCAAACACCGACGTCTCTTCCGGATGCTGGAGGATCACCATCTGCGGGTCCGCTGGCCGCGTCGCTGTTGGACAGCGTGCTGCCAGAGCTGCGCGTCGTGTCGGCTACGGGCTGCTCGAAGGCCGATGTGCGGCACGCTCTGAAGACCGCGAGCGAGGCACTTGGGGCAGAGTTCTTGGAGTATCCGGACCCCGAGTCCTACCCGGTGCGTCTGCTCAATAATGTGCGCTGGGGGTGAGTTCTGATGTCGACTGGCAGCGCACGCAATACGTCGATTGGATATGATGTGATGAGCTGCATGGTTCAGTTCGTGTGGACGGAGTATCTGTCTGTGTATTGTACTATGTATGCAAGCTGGACCGACATATGATATACTTACTCCCGCTCTCTCGCTTGCCTATGCCAGTTTTCGCCCGCGCGACGGGGCTCGTCAGAGGGCTCTCGCTACCCTGAACTGGCCATATAGGAAACAGACTTGAGCTCATCTATAGGAACAATTAGATGAGATTATTGACACCAGATGGGAGACGCGATCAGAGCACACCTCTGTCGCCTTAACAGGGCCGTGATCTTCCAGTAGAGCGCAGTGGGCTCCCGTATCACAATCCCTGTGGGACTCTGTGTCAGCGGCAGAGGCAAGAGCAGTAGCATTGGCAATGGATGAGGATAACGGGCCGCGAGGCGGACCATGTTCGCGAGCGTGGGTCGACAAACCCAGCCACCGCCTCTCCGGGCACGATAGGAATCGAGATGCGGTGTCGGCGGGATGCACTGCCTCGCGGCGAGGAAGGGAAGGGAGTCGAGAATACGAGCGACGTACCGGACCGTCTTGACGCCGGCGCCCCTCACCCCTAGTCCGCAAGCTCGCAGGCCTGGCAGGGTGATTCCCTGTTGCATTGTCACTGATTCTCTTCGCTAGAGGCGTGGAGTAGACGAGTTCAGTGAGGTCGACAGCAAGTGAGTTGTGCCTGTATTTGGGTGTTGAGTATACTGCGCACAGCGACTGCACCCCCTGCCCGTAACGGTAGGATTGAAGTGCACTCACGCGGCGACACTGCCTTCCTTCGATTACACGGTTTGTTCATTGGGTTCAATGCTTGAGTATGTTCTCGGATACGCCTGAGCGCAGTGTGGGACTCTCGTGATCTCGAATCTGTGAGACGGCTCCTGCCAAGGCACCTACCCGACTCGTCAGCTCTGCGCCCAACAAGCAAACCCGCACACGAGCGTACAGTACACACCTGCGCCTCGCAGCAGGCATGTCCGCCATGTCGCGTTGCGCTTGTCAGTTGGATGGGTTGACGGTGACTGCGCGGATGCCAGTGACGAGGAGATTGAAGAATCCAAGGGAAGGGTGATGGGGAATGGATCCAGCGATGCGCGGGCATTTATACCTGCAGAATGGAATGCAGCGGCACGGGCGGCACACCTCCTGGGTGAAACACCTATGGGGCCGCCGCCATCATACGGCCCAAAGACAATGTCGGTATAGGGTGGCGAGGGCTGCGGCACGCAGTGGCCCGAGCGCTGTGACACGGTCAGTCATGGGGAAGAGTGAAAGGAGAGGCGCACAGCGCACCATCTGATCATCACGGCCGTCCCTTATGCCGCACTTCTTCATCAACAGCATGCGCGAATTGAGTGACCATCTTGTGTTCAAATGAGCCCGAGATTGCGGATCATCGTAAGGTTTGGGTTGCCGAGCGCGCGGCGTGGTGCATGGGGCTCGAGGTCTGATTCGGACTTGGCGGGACGAATGTCGGATGGCACTCAAATGATTTATGTGTTCAAGTTAGACCACAGTCAGTAACAATAGAGCAGATGTTGGATGGGATGTACGGTGTGAGGATCGAGCTCTGAACGCGCAGGGCAGACGGTCGCGTTTGCGGGGATCTCCCTGCGCACAGAACGGGGGAAGTCAGGACTGTTGCTCCTGGTCCGCGTATTGGACGTTGGACGCCGAGACAGCAATCTCGACTTGAGACCATGCACATGGGCGCGACAGTGGTCGGCAGTGACTTGTGGTGGAAACAAAACAGCTTGAATTTTGGCGAACGTAGGGGACTAGCGGGGTACGTAGGTACGAGCAGACGAATAGCTTTCGTAATGTATGCGCACAGACTCTCTGTAGTGGTCCTGCAGCCCAGATCAGCAACGATATCGTGACACCATCTGCCGACGCACCGTGCCCAAGCGCCCACCCAAACGTCCTCATCCTCAGCGAAAACCAAATCTCCTGTGACACGCACAAAGCGGGCTTGAAAGCAAAAAATTCCGCCGGCGGGCCCACAGCGGGGCCGGTGCCGATGCACCATCAATCCTCGTACGCCCTGTGCAACACCGCGCATAGCGAGCAGGTGCGCATGTCCCCTCGGTGTGGGAGGGGACATGCGCACCCACTCTGCTAGAGGCAAGGACGGCAGACGGGTCTGCGGGGCGCGATAGACGGGGGATGGTGCGGGCGAGGGTTGGGTTGGGTGGAAGAGAAGAGGACGACGACTCAGGCTGAAGGAGATCGATGAGGGACGGGTCAATAGATGTCAACAACGGGCCATCGGTCCGAGTCTCCCGGAGTTGTTTGCTCGGACTCCGCCACGGTCGCGTCGCAGTGGCCCCTCGTCTGCTGCTCTCCGCCTCAGTCCTGCTTTTTCTCTCGATCTGCGCGTTCAGAAGGGCTGGCCTTGCCCCACGATACGCCGCTGTGCGCGCGCACTCAACAAGGGACGGGACCCCAGCCGCCGCTGCACTTCTGCCAGCGTCGCTTCAAGTGCCAGCCCTACGCCCTACCAAGCTCTACGGATCCCTACCCGCGTCATGCCCAACCTGCGCTCGTCAGAACTCCCGCTCGACGCATGGACGCCGCATCCATTTCGATGCTCCGCAATTGGTCAGCCCACCGTCTAGTACTGTCGCCTCCAATGCGGGCTGCCTCTGGCGATTTCTAGCCGCAACTGGAGCCTGGAAGGTCTTCAGAGATGGTGGAGGCGCGATGGGAGGGTCGATAGCAGGAGGAAGCAGTAGCCTACGTATGTGCGCAGTTGACTCTGTTATTCTTTCTGCTGACCTGCCCGCACTAGATAGGCACACTCATCGACACCGCTTGTCTGACACACCTCCAACTCATCGCTCAACGGAAGGACCGACGCCGCGCCCGCTGCCGTCTTGGCCTGTGAGGCGTTATTGAAATTCGAGCTGTGGTGGAGTCTAGAGTTGCCGCGGACACGGTGGATGTGCGAAGGAAGGCTCGAGGGTAGACGCGGCGGCCTTGCGCCGCAATCCCCTTGATTGTGCTGTTGTTCCCCGACCCCCTGCCCCAGCGCCGCCGCCACTTCCATCACAGCGCGAACGCCCAGAACGCATTCCGTCCCCGCCTCAAACATTGTGTTGCCTGTCAGCACTTCTCTGCGCAATGCGCAGTCTTCCTCCACTGCCGTTCTGGCACAAGTCTGCGCATCCAGCATCAACTCTGGTCGAGCTTTCTGTCGCTGGCCGAACATCACTTCGTAGGTGCGCGACCTACTATATGGTACCGTCCTTGTCTTGACCATCCCATAGACAACCCAGTTCCACCTTCAAGCTCCAACCCCGGCGCGACTGGAAAACATCGGCATCGCCCCTAGGGCACTTACGCCGACGCAGACGCGACCTCATTCCTCGATCTGCCCTACCAGTCCTTGCGCTCCCTTCCATTGTCACCCACGGGCCCTTCCCCTCATCTTTTCCTCGGTCGACATGGCACTCCGCTGGCAATTTTTTCTGGTTCGGCTGGACAGTCCATGTCCTCCACCAGTCCCCGTCAACCGCGTAGAGCTCCGCTTCACAGCCAAACGATACGCTCGAACCGTTTCCCTGCACGTACACGTTTCGGTGCGTGTGCTTGCTGCTGCCCGCTTTCGTGCGACGCATCTGATGGGAGTCCCCTGCAGCGCCCAAGGATCTCTGGCAGAGTCGCAGCGCAGCGTCGCTCAGTCAACGTGCCGCGTCGCACCTCTTCTCCGCATCAAGCTTGAGGATGCCGAAGTCGAGAAATGCCGGTATGTTCAATTTTTTCTTAGGCTGGTGTCTCTGTCCTGTCTGACGACGGAAATCCTCCAGCTCGCAGGACAACAAAATAACCCCTGGCCTCCGACGCTGCCCATCCACCACTCGGAATTTCTAACACCGCCAGATCGCTCACGTCCCTTCGAATTCGGATGCAAAACATCCACCGACAGGCTCCACGGCCGCCGGGGGAAACTCTGCTTTCCGTGCGCGGAGCCGAGTCCACATTGTCCACCGTCATCGTTACAAATTTGCCCTCGCCACGCTCTTTGCTGTCCAATCCGTGCGTGCTCCTTGCAATAGGCATTTCAGAGCCCCGCATTCGACGCGCCGACGCAACGCCGCTGCCCTGCTCCCTCCCTCGCTTGATACCAACAAAAGATGTCGCCCGGGAGCCGACTGCGCATGACATCGACCGTGTTGGGCTGAGGGTGCGCACAGAGGTGGCGGAGCGGCGAGGAGCTGGAGGCGTCCACGGCATCCAGCCGATCCGCCGCTGGGCGCGGTATAGGGGCAAGTTGCGCGCACCAACGGCGGGGCAGGCCTGCGTCGTGTAGCGTGCTTCGTCAAGAGAGGACGCTCTACACGACGGTAGACCGCGCGCCGCCAACAATCTGCAATACACCTACCTGCGCCCCGCGCACGAGGAGGACGCTGCAACGAGCGTGCTGGTATTGCGCTGCTGGACTCAGGACAGTCAAGTTGAGGACTCAACGGGTCGAGCAGAGGTCACAGGCTCAAAACGAACCGCACCACGGGTTCTTCTCCTCGGTTCAAATAACACGCATGGACGTCGTCATCACCGCCTCCTATCCCTCCTATGATTTGTTCCTGTCCGAAACATTGCGCATTTGACCAAGCGGCAGCCGATCGAGAGCCGACTCAGGAGGCCGTCGTGTTTCGTCGCAGGTTCGTCTCGACCATCAGCCCCGCGCTACCTCCTATACAAGACCATGCATATCAACTATATTCTTCGCTGGATAGGCGGAGGCGGCGACGGTTCGGGAGTAGGCGGCACGGTGGGCGGCGGCGGCGGTGGTGCCAGAAGCAGGAGCGGTCGCAGCAGCAGGAGCGTAGGCAGTGGTGCGTCGAGCTCCAGTCGATGGCTCAGGCTCAACGTACTCATGATTCGCTTGACAGGCTCCGAGGGTTCAGTGGTACGCCGCGCCGACGACGGGGAATTCCCAGCGTCGGCATACGGCGATGGTGGTGGGAAGCCGGAAGAGATTCCTGCTGGCCAACCCTTCGCGGGTCGGATGGCGGGCGGGGGCAAGCGTTCAGAGGTATATGGAACCAGGTAAGCAGCCACCCCCGTCCGTTCTATAACTTACGCCTCACGCGTGTGCGACTTGCAGCGTCTATGGCAGCGGGTACCCTGGTGTCGACGACAGCCGCGGTGTTTACGGCCTCGACTTTCCGTTCTATTTCTGGCCGATCGTGTTCTCGGGAACTCAGGGTGCTGCCTACTTGTACGACTCTGACGAGGTGCGTTCACTCGCGAGCTCGCACCGTCCTGCTGCTGAAGGTTCTTGCGTCAAAGTACGGCCAGCCGAACAACCCCAGCCGCCCCGGCGGACCGCTGGCGCAAGCGCAGTTCTACTCGTCATTCACGAACTCAACTTTTCATCTCGTCGCCGACCGGGCCACCGTCACCTCGCTCATCCGCACGCTCTCCTATTCCCTGTTCTTCAACTGCTTGGGCCTGTTCGACGTGGGGAATTCGAGCTCCGCGGCGCTGCCGTTCGCCTCGAACGGCACGGACCCGCGGCCGGAGCAGGCGGTGCAGTTCTACCGCGCGAGCAGCGCCGTGCTCACGCTCGACGGGTACAACAACACCGCCGCGCTGGGCAGCGATGCGATTGCGCCGCCGTCGCCGCTCCCGAGCGACGTTGACACGGCGCTGCTGTCGTGCTTGAACAATACCATTGGCCAGCGTGTGCCGCTCTGGGATGCGGGTGTTCGGCTGGGCGCGAACCCGGCGGGTTCGGCGACGCTCGCGGTGGTTGTAGTGTTGGCTTGCCTGCTTTTCTGATCTGAAGTTGAAGTGTGCGCGCACTTGTACTGTATAATTTGTGTCTATCTTATTCGCTGCCAGCTGTCCTTCAATCATCGTCGCGACATGTGAGGGGTCTGCGGGGCACAACAAATAGATGTTAATGTGCGCCTCGATGTGAATGTGCGCCAGGTCCGGGCTGAGTGTCAATAACGACTCGGACCAGGCCGTCGCCGCCGTCGGCGTCGTCGGACGGCCAGCGTTCAGCATGTTCCGCGATAACGCTACCAACCCGCACATCTGCATAGCCAGCGCCGGGGCCTACGCACTGGGACGACTCCCTAGCGTGTCATCGATTGTCGGACGAGCCCTCTACACGCCTTCACCGTTTAGTAAGCGGCGGTGGCGGTGCGATTGCCTTCCATGCGGGGTGTTGCAGAGGGCGTACGACGATTGATGCAGGGTATCGGCCGGCCCCGCTGTGGGCCCGCCGACGGGGAATTTTTCGATTCCAGGGGCGTGTCGGAAGGAGACTTGGTGCTGGATGAGGACATTTGGGACAGCTTTCTTCCAAGGTGCGTGGACGTCGTATGGCCCGATGGTGTATCGTTGCTGATGTGCGCTGCAGGAGCACTACATAGAGTCGTGCACGGATACGTCGCATACCATCCGTCAAATCTTTCCTACTCGTATACCTAGTCCACTAAAATATCCGATTAAATCCAAGCTGTTCTAGGTTTTTCAACACACACACGTAACCGTCGATCGGTTTCCGTGTACCGATGACCATGTGTGTGTATATAAGAATGATCTAATCTCTGGACGAAAGCACGCTGGTCATCAAGCGGTCCCGTTGGCTGCCATGTCGAGTGCACAAGGGTTAGCGCGGTGCTGGACGTGTTCCTTGTCTGACGCGCTGAAAGTAAATGAATAAACCGAATTCAGGATTTTACAGCAACGCATAAGTACCCTCGAGATTTCCCCCGCACTTCTCCCGAACTCTTCCCAGACTCATCCTCGAGACGCAAAGTGCCCTCTTATTATTTATTCCTCTTCCGACGACCAGCGCACCTCCATCCCAGGCACCGCCTCCTTCAGCTCGTTTACGGTTGCCTGGTCCACATCATCACACCGCACGATATCTAGCTCCTTCAGCGCACACCCGGCGCGGGCGCGCTCCGCGAGACACTGCGGGAGCGTGCAGTGTTCAGACAGCGACACAGTTATGTCGGCGGTCGACCGGTCCACGTTCGGGGTGCCATTGGCAAGAATGAGCGTTGAGAGTGACGGAAAAAATCCATTGATACCGCGCGTAAGAGTGTTGAGGAACGGGTGTGCTGCGCCGCCCTCGACTGCGAGGTGGCGCAGACTGTGTGCATCCCGCAGGAATTCTTGCCAAGGCCAGACTCTACAGTTGCTGTGGACAGTAAGGTGCTCCAGGTCCCTCGAGAGAGCCATCAGCGCTCCCACTGCGATGCTGCGGGCACGAAAATCTTGAGGATCACTGTTGAAAATAAAAGACCCTGCCAGTGCCGGCGCGCCGTCTGTAACACCATCGCGCCATGCAATGACCTCCATTGTGTAGAGTTCTTCATTTAAAAGCAACCTGATCTTGACGCGAGTGAGCGCCGCTGCGCGAGCGTCCACGCACGCAGCCATCTTGAGCAGCAAAGTTCTGGTGTCGCGGCCGTCGTCGACGGTTACCCTACATCGAATGCTGGCCTCCGCAGGCAGTGCGAGGTGCGAGAAAAACGGGAATACGGTTTCCTTGTAGGCCGTCAGGTCGATATGGCGTAGCTTTGGCATCTGGACGACGCTGTGCGTGGTGTCATCCGCGTCGGCGGTGAGGCTGACAGTCAAAACGAGCTCCTCCAATGTGTCGTGCATGGATTGCAGCACAGCGAGCACCTCCGCGAGCGAGGCAGTGGCTACAGGACGATTGAGGAAGATGATCTTGAGCGTAACCAGGTGCGCAAGTAGCGGCGACGTCCACGGGAGAGCACCCTGTGTGGTCACACGCAGGTGCTGAAGTGCGGGCGCGCCTGCCGGCGCGCTGAGCAGGCCATCTGGGAGGGAGGGCGGCGAGTCGTAGAAGTCGATGTCGAGGGTCTGGAGGAGAGGCGCGGGCGCGCTAAGTGCAGAGAGACCAGACTTGATGCTGGTGAATATGGCGAGGGAGCGCGTGCGCGCGAGGTTGGCATGGACAAGTGTAAGATCCGACTCACAGGACAATCCGCGGACGCCGCTAGTCCTATCATTGGCGATTGTGAGAGCTGCATTTTGAGACCGTGAAAAGAAGGCTTCAGTCCAGCGTGCGCCCAGCGGGAATGGGATGAGGATGGTGGACCAGAGTGCCGGGTTGTTCAGTGCGACGTGTCGCCAGCACCGGCAGACATGGGTGATGGACAACCATGCAAAGGACTTGCGAAAATGATGATGCGGGTCGATGGAAGTGAGAATGGAGAAGATGGCAGAGAGGATTTCGGGCGGGATGCGGCCAACAGGGAGACTGGTGTTGTGCTGCTGTGCATCATCGAGAGAGTGGATGGCTGCCAGTCCATCGTCTCCAGGTGACCCTGTGTCCGAAATGCTTGAGGGTGAAATGGGTGTCGAGTCGATTGACCCAGGTGCGTGCATTCTACTGTTTTAACTTCAGGAGCCAGGAGGACGTGGCGGTGGCAGTCGTACACGTACATACGAGGTTCTGCTGGTCTGTCGTTCTGGGCTGTTGTGGTCGGCAATTACAGGGGAAATGTGAGGAAACAGATGACTCTTGAGTTCGGTCGGAAAAGAGTACGAGCTCGAGAGGGGTCAAGAGGTGGATCTCGCCACAATCTTATCTTATCTCCGCGCTACCTCGCCTCGCACCCCCGTCATACTAGCTCTTCATTTCGATTTTCGAAACCGTTCTATTTTCCCAGAGCTTTCCTCAGCCTTTCTAAGTACGAACTCAACCCTTTCAAGGTCTTGTATCACTTCAAAAAGCCCAGAGGACGAGACCCACCGTATGTACCGTCGTCTCGTTTGTCCGCGCGCAACGCCTGTACTATGCGACGGGACCAAACAGCATGTAATGTAAAGGAAAAATCAGAGGCCTCATTTGCTTGCTTGCCCGTAAGGCGAGTCCGCCTGTGACACGCATTGATAGAAGTCGTGGATAATCCTACGTTGAGAGACAGGGGCGGCGCAGTGTCTTTAAGTGTGGCGACTAATAGCGTGACACATTCCCAAACGGGTCCTCGTACGCACTTCACTCGCCCGCGTTTTGATTGCCCCCTCTGCGCCCTCCGAATCGGTGAGTGCGAGTACGCTGCCGCAGACGCGCGTAGGTAGGCATACCGCCTGCACTACCTGCGCCGCGTGTGGTGAATCCTGCGGCGGGGAGCCCTGGGGTTTCCCATGCGGTGCATGGGGCGCGGGGGGCAGCCGCAGATGCGGCCGCAAGGCGCGATAGACGGTGAGGTCGTTGGCGGTTGTCAGGAAGAGGTAAGACAATAACGCCGTTATAACGGGCGATGAGTCGATGACTCGGACGCCAGAAAAAATGTCAACAACAGCGCGGCTGCAAATGCCGAGCCCGATTCCGATCCCTACAAAAGCAGTGAATCAGCGCGGAGCATGAGAGCTCACTCGGAGACCTCTCATGAGCAACGCCTTAAATACGGTAACAAGTCATCTGAGTATTCCCAGAGCCATTACCTAGCTCCGATGCACTTGGTATTATACGATATAAGTACGTCGTCTTGCTCCAGGAGCTCAAAAACCTAGCGTTTCGGTGCCCGGCGTGGAAGTACTGCACAAACGATGTCACCGAGCGGTGGAGGCTAACGAGGTAAGGGAGGGCACCTGGAAGAACGCACGAGGGCTGACAGGGACACGCAGCGCATGCGCTCCTACTTATGCGCGTCGAGTGGTAGGAAACTTCGTTGGTGGAGGCGCCGCGTTGACGTGGAGATCGGGTTTCCCGAGCGCATCACCCGCAGGCGTGGCAGGACCGACAGAATGCGCAAAGACTACGCAGAAAGACGCAGCGATGGGTTGGTGATTAGGAAGAGGCACTCTGGCCATGGCACGCCGAGAATCGAGATGGCATCCGAGCAGACGGGCCACCTGCTGAGCGGGCCGGGCAGCGCGATGGCAGCGGGCCGGCATTTGCCGCTACGCGCTACTTCCTCCCTCCTCCAAACAGCCTGGCCGTCTGTCGCGTCCGCAGCCCCAAACATGATCCTCTGCCATGGAAAGACTTCAAAAATATGTAAGGCAGCCCTGTAGCGAGGATAAAGCAATCACGGACACTTCTTTGGGAAGCAGTATACACCCAGCACGTCGAGAGCGAATAATGGTGGGCCCGCGTCCTTGCAGTCACGTATTATATTGAAATCCAGTCGACGTATCGTGCTCGCTGAAATTCTGCGTCAGGACCTGCTGCTCGATGTAAATCTGAGAACAAACACACCGGATAGGCCTCGACATCTGCATACTCCACGAATTCTATACCGCGGGCGGCAGCCACCTCCTTGAGCACGCCCCGCACAGCGGAGTGCGAGCGGCGCGTGGTCGACACCATCTGCAGAACGGGCAGCGCGCGCTCGGACAGCGCCGCGGCAAGGGCCTGCATATCTTGAGCATTCACGCTCCTTTTGCTGTTCTCCGTGTGGAAGCCGAAGTGGCGCAGCGTGCGCGGGAGGGTATAGGGCTTTATGCAAAGGTCTAATCGGCCGATGACAAGCGACTCGAGAGTCAGGAGAGGCTCGAGCGTGCGGCGGGAGGGCACGAACGCTGTCGTAAGCGAGCGCAGATTGCGGGCAACGCAGCGCTCGACGCCGGTCATGTTCTGGGAAAAGTGAAGATAGCTGACATGGAGGTCCTCGAAAAAGATCTCCGCAGGGGACGTAGGCACGGGCAGCACGCACAGAGTGTTGAGGTCGATGCCGCCCGTGGACATCACAGAGAGCAATTGCGACGTCGGAGGCAGGGCCAGGTGGACCGACGATTTGGCAGAAATCACCAAGTGGCGCACGCTGGGCAGCGCCGCGAGCATGGCGTGGAGCGCGTCGCGGTCCGCGGGGACGAAGACGCTCAGCACGGAGGGGTGCAGGCCAAGCGCGCGCAGGGCGTGGAGCGATTCCAGCGGGGGTGGGCCGGCGCCGACAAGTGTGAGCAGGGCGATGTGCGGGCAGCGGTGGAGGAGCTCGATGTGATTGGGCAGGGCGTGGATGGCGATCGAGCGCACGTGTGTGCTGAGGTGCGGGTTGGATGTGAATGAGCGGAGGAGCAACGGCGCGGCGCGATTCAGCCATGGGTCGGCATCCGTGTCGGTGTCGCTCGTGCGGATGACGCGGCGGAAAAGGAGACGCTGCGCGGGGGCGGTCCAGTCCTTGCATACGAGCGCACACGCAGAAAGCGTCGCGTAGTCGACGTCGTGGCTCTGCGAGAGGATGTAGATGAACTGGATGATGCGAGCATGGATATCGAAAGGAAGAGGTGGGGTAGTCGCAATCGCTGCGGCCCTCGTAATAGTCAGCAACTGGGAACTTGAAGTCAATTTATTGTGCTCACCGTGGTAATCCTTGGCCGCCTGGATGTGCACTGAACGTCCGACGGAGGTCGATCAGCCTATGTCTCGTTGATGGGCGAGGATGAGTATCGCAGACTGCGTTCCCATCGATCAGGCGCCTCCTCTCGTCTCGAAGACGTTGGTTCTGTCGCATTGGAGTCATATTAAGTAGCCGCCAATATCGCCGGCAAAGGCTGATGAAACGCACCTGCTACCCGGACATCCTATCACATATTCATGCCCAGCACCGCCTCGGTGTCCGCTGCCTCGACAGAAAGATTCTCGGTACGGTGGGCTGGTAGTGGTTGGTGGAAGAAACAGAGAGCGATGGTAACTTGCCGGGCATCAGCAAAATAGTGTTCATCCGCTATTACCTTGCCGCCCGTACCGCACGTGACAGTGCTGGCGTCGATTTGCATAGGTTTACCAGGGCAGTACAAGGCTTTACAGTACCGCCGACGTCCTCAGCGCGCTTTGCGCTGGCCAGATCATAGCTACGGAATTCTATCACACCTGTGTTCTCTTTGTAAAGGCATGTAAATGCTCAGCCCAGATTTGTCAATAGTCGGCAACTGGTCGGCAACCCGTGTTCGCAGCTGCAAAGGGAGATGCATCCTTGGATCGTCCATGTATCAACTTATGAAGGCCGTACAATACCATCATATATATCACGTTGAATTAATTGATGTCTACAACACTACAACACGGCCCGCTGGCACTATTGCGCGGAAGGTTAGCGGCGGCTGTGAGCAGTACGCACCTGGGCCACCTCTCCCTTATAATAAATCAATTTCGAGCATCCCTTACGACTATGGTGATCAACTCGTATGATCCATAATTATCGTCGTTGTCGTCATGGATTTGCGGCATGAGGGCAAGACGGACTTGAGCGACGCGCGGGCGCGGTGTAATTGTCGTCCCGACGAAGCCTGCGAGAAGAATGGAGTCGGGATCCAGAAAGCACCTAGCACAGATACACAACTTGCTGGGAGTGGGCCGACGCATAGCGCGGCAGTACAATTCCAGGTGCAATACGGGGTTCAATAATCTTCTCAAATTGGAAGAATATGTAACAGAGACTACTTTATTTGACATCTTTGCCCTGCGGTTTGAGCTCAAGAGCAATGACATCATTTCGGGTTTTAAATGCAATTTAATAGCCGGAATGACGTCATCATCTCTTGCTAGCAATCGTGCTGTTCTATACGCTCTGCTGTTCTATACGCTCAATCCTAGTAATATTACTGTGTGTGTGGAATGCTTTATAGGCAACAATATGTGTACAGTGAGTGTATCATCCCGAGTAGACGTGAGGCTGGTGAGGGAGCTGAAAGCGCGAGTGGACAAAGCGTGGGAGTAAATTTCCAAAAAAGGCGACACAGACTGTCGTTGCATGGGTCGAAAAAAAGCTGGATGCAGATGACATAAGCAACGATTCATAGGAATCGTAATGGGCACTTCGAAGGCCATGAAAACACACTCGGAGGCCCGGTGATTTGAGCAGCCCGAGTAAGATGAAAGAAAATGATATCGTAGAATGGAGGCGAAGACGTACTACATAAGCTGAGGACGACCGCACGCAAAGCCGCGCTCCCCGTTCCCAACTCTCTCTCCCTGGCGTCCACCATCGTCTTCGCAGTTGATGATCTCGTCCCCTAGCATCGTCAGTTAGCATCACAGATCTAGACAAGACTTCGAGTGCTCGCGGCGCAGTACCGGGTACATAGATAGTTCCCACGCTTGCCGCCGCGCCTGCCGTAGGCCTGCGTGTCCTCTCCATCCTTCCATCATTACTCGACCTCGCACATCGTCGCTGTCAAGTACTCGAGTACTCCCAGGTCAGTGAATTATCAGTAGTTACTGTGATCACAGCTTACCCAGACTTGTGACTTCGAAGGTGCCTCTGTCCACTTGTTCTCCTACGTCAGTCATTATCTTGTCTTGACTCTTACTAATGATCAGTCGCTCGCAGCACAGCTCTGATCCGACAATCTGCATGCGTACAGGGCCAAGATAGGGCCATTTGTCTTAACTGTAAGGTACGTGCAACAAACAGCGATGACACGCAAACAGTCTCGACAATTTGCAGACTGGGAATGCGCCTACCTTCGGCGCAACCTGCTCTGGCGAGTCTGGCACCTCTCCCGTGCCCTCCATGCACTGACCTATTTTACGGCCTCCAGGCGCGTGTGAAGTATCTCCTGCTACGCCATCATCGCACGACGGATCGCCGCCACGTCGGCTGCTCGCGGCACCCGTCACCAACATGTCCAACCCGACTCGGAGTTCGTCAATTGCAGCCTCCGTGTCGTAGGTGCGCCAGACTCAACGCCGCGAGGACGTTGCGTGCTACTGCGGCGTGTGCGGCTTCGGTGCGGCCGTTCTGATTGTCTACGTGCGAGCATGCAAGGGGAATTAGAGTACATTTGTAGTATCTACATTTGCAGAAATAAATTGATTTTCGCGCCATCGTTATCCGAATATTTTGTTGCCAGCAAATGAGGAGCTAATACCGCATATTCCGGCCGGTGCATGATTTCGACACGCTGGCCCACCAGGCAGTGCGTTGTCGAACTTGCTGGTCATCCTTGCCACGGTATTGTGAACTGACAGTCTAAATATACTCCTGTGCGTCACTTGCCCTGAACTCGTCAGACAGTCCCGCGTTGACAAGCTTGAACTCGCTGGTCAGCCTTGCCAAGGGTTTGTGATATGACAGTCTAAATACAGCCCAGTGGGAATCGCGTTTCGCCTTGCGACCTTTGTGACCCTTGTATACCCTTGTAAGGGTTTGACGTCTGCTCCTCATTTCGCTGATGGGAACGCGGCCGTTGTGTCCTCTCGCTGACTAATAACCCCCACTGCTCCTAACCCCACACTCAGTCTTCTTGCAAGGCGCCCAGGCTTGCTACTACTGCTGCCCGTGACGAACTTCTCTCCCAAACTTGTTTGTGCTACTCTGAAGCTCACCCGTCGAACTGTGCTCTCAAATGGCTAGCCACACCATGATTTCTTGCTGTGGTTTGAACCATCTGGTCTTCTAAGTCTTTTTCCAAGGGCAGCATACTTACCAGTGGCCTAACTTTGCTGGCCATGATTGTAGGTGTCAGTTTGCCCCCTCAAACACGTCGTCCACATAGCCCATGCGTAGAGTCCACCCCGCATAGCACACCTAACTCAATCAATTTTTTTCAGACATCTATCGGATATTCAGGTCCACAGCATGCTACTACTCGAGCCACACCGGCGTCATGATAAATGAGGACCACCTGAGGACCAACAGACGAGTGGTTCAGAGCGCCTTGCGGCTGATGGCCAGCCACATCGGCGTGAAGAGCTGGGGTAATTATTATTAACAACGTCGTCAGCATGGGCGCTACATCGCGGCATTTTATCACAGCACCGACCTTCGTCTGCCCGCCCTTGACGAGCGCATCCCCCGCGACCTTGAGCGTCTCGCCGACCTCCCACGTCCCCTTCGGCATCATCCCTACGAACTCCATCAGGCGCACCGCGTTGTGCGTGAAGATCTTCCCGCTCCAGCTCATGCGCCACACCGTCAGGTAGTCCCACGCGGTCTGCGCCTTGGAGATGTCGCCCTCAAGCGCGTAGTACCACGGCACCGGGTCCGAACGCTCAGCGAGGTCCTCCTCGTGCTCGATCGTGAACCCGACCGTGTTCAGCGCGTCGCGCGCCTTGGCGAGCGGCCGCATCTCGGGGACCCCGCTCCCGATCTCGATTTCGTGCGCGAGCTTCTTGTGCTCCGGGTTCGACGCGTCCCAGGCATCCGTCATGCACCACTCGTACACGCCGAACTATGGCGCGTCGGTGAGTCAAGTTTATTTCTCTGCAGGGACGCGTGCGACGTACGACTCCTTCGGGCTTGAGGACCTTGAGGATCTCGCCATATACCCCCTCCCAGGTAGGCGCATGCACTGTCGCCTCAATGGCATACACTGAAAGTGTCATAACATCAGCAGTCCATCCTCACCGCAGGGCAGCGCACCACCTACCCGCATCGAACGAGCCCTCCCCAAACTGCTCCGCAAGCTTCATGAAGTCGCCCGCGACAAACTCTATCTGGTCCTCGAGGCCCGCCTGCTTCGCATACTTGCGCGCGCGGCCGATCTGGAAGGCGTTGTTGTTGAGCCCGACGATGTGCACGTCCGCGAAGCGCGCGATCGCGCACGCGGGCCCGCCGACGCCGCACCCGACGTCGAGCACGCGCATGCCCGGCCGCAGCCCCATCTGCGCGGCGAGGTAGTGCTCGTGCCGCGCGAGCGACGCCGCGAAGCCCTCGCCCTTGTAGAACCGCGAGAAATGGAACGACTGCGCCCAGCCGTACTCGTACAGCTCTGTCGCGCCGTCGTAGTACCCTGCGTGCGCGGCGCGCGCATTAGTCACTGTTGGTCCGTGAGTGGAAGGGTGGGATGCACACCGTTGACGACGTCGGTATAGTTGTCGACGCGGGCAGTCATCTGGAAACCTACTCTATACTAATATCGTCTAAATTACCTCTTATAGCTGCTAATTATGATTAGCATTATATTAGGGTACCCCTTCGTTATTGTGCACTTATTTGTATCTTATTTGCACACAATGCACCATATCCCACAGACTCTGCAGACAGCAATAGCATATAATTAGGCTCTAATTTGGCGCACAGAGTATATAATAAGTACAGAGCAGAAGACAAGCATGGTAGTATTAGGGACAGGGACAGGCCATGTTGCAGAAAATATGAAGGAATAAGCAATGATCGCGCGCAAATAAGCCTGCACTTACAACACCGCATCCGAAACCGCGACCACAGCGTGGCCCACAGTCAGCTCGAACCACTGGCAGCAAAATTCGCAGCAAAATGCTTGGCGTTCACGATATCGTCCTCGTCATCGCTGGGTGCGTCGCCGTCGCCGTCGTCGAACTCGTTGGGGTCGCGGCCCGCGCCAGATCTACATGCAAGGAACATCAGCACATGATCAAGGCTATACTCCCACAAAGCTAGTGCTCACGATGCGTCTTGGTACAACTTGGCTAGCATTGCCCAGAATGCTTGGGCATTTGTACCCTTCAGGCGCGCAAGGCGCTTCAGATGGTCCTGGTACACGAGCTTGAATTTGTCCGAGTCGAAAGGGATCTTGGTCGCAGCGCCGGGGCCCAGCGCGTGAGATTGAAGGCCCGCGTCGATCTACATTGTGTCGCGGTTAGTTTGATAGATCTAGCACGACAGGAACGTACCGTTGTTGCCACAAACGCCAGCATCACTGGCGGTATGACGGGCTCCTTGCGCCCAGGCGACACGTTGATGTACAATGCCTTCGGGAAGCGGAAGGCCGCGCGGGCTCCGAAGAACTTCTCCTCGAGGAGGTCCACAATGGCAGGGTGGTGGAACGGCAGGCCAGTGTTGAATTTCAGAGTCTAGGCAGCCGCGCCCGCCGCCGCCAGAGGGAAGCGTCACTCCAGTCAGACAAGGCACACAAATTGGGGAGGCAAGACCCACTCACCGCGATGTCGCCTGGGAAGACGTACAGACGGCCATTGAGCCCGCCCTGAAGCACGCGTGCCATATTCTTCGCGTACTTTCCCTCGGGTATCTCCTTGAGTTTGTACGCGGACTTGACGATGTTGTCGGCCCCAACTTTGATCTTCAACCGATGGTTCGCCATCCGCGCCTCGGGCTAAAAAGATGCGTCCTCCTCAGCGCACCCCAGCAGCAGCAATGTCGATGACTCACCATGATGGCCATGCCCTCCCTGTACGCCGGGTCCTCTTGCAGCCTTGCCACGATGTCCATCTTCTTCAAGTCGGTCGCGGCGACAGTTAGCGCCTCCGCAATGTACGCTTCCCTAGCGCCCTCCACAGGGTAAGCATTTTTGAAGAACATGAACTTCGACACCTCATGCTTCATGGCGCGCTGGATGACCTGCGCCACATCTCGTGTCTGGTCGCCCATGGTCATACGACTCCTTCCACCCTTCTCAGGGAAGACCAGGTCTGTTGACGCCGGCCAGCCGTTGCGCTCACTAGCCGGTGCAGCGATAGCAGTCTTCACGGCTTGACTTGCAGGGCCGCAGGAGTTGCTGCGTGCGACGGAGCCGGCGACGTCGGGGCCGTGGTTACTGTCCTGCCCGTCTGCACTGTCGTGCAATACGAGCTGTAGCATGTCGTCGTCGATGCCGTTCTGAAGTTTGTTAGTACGCATACTAATCAAAACTTATCTCCTTAACTTGAGTAGATGGCGTGCCTGCGGCTCTTCTGCTGCCATTTGCTGCGGCAGTTGGTGTCTGCGCTTGTCGCGTTAGTGGCGCAGCGCAACCGATGTCGGGAGGTACATACGCGGCCGTATCTGCCCCACCCGGATGCCTCACCGTCGTCCGACGAATCTTCGACGACGACCACACCGGACATGCTCGGGAGCAGGCCAGCGGTCTGCGATGAGCAACTCGTCGTCAGCCGCGCAGACGTCAAGAATATGGCGGCGACGTACCTTGGCAACGTTCAAACGTACCAGCCAAACAGATCAGCTAACGCCAGTGGGAGATCGGGCGTGCCAACTTACCTGTGTCTCGCTCTGATGGCCTCGAGGGTCGCTCGACGGCGCCTTCTTCTGCGCTGAAGGCCGCGACATGTTGGGCCTGCGCGGGACGACGACCATCTGCGAGGAAAACAAGTGAGTCCGACCGACAGGACATGCCTGTGGCCCGCGGGGTGCGCCTACATACCTCCACCTGTGTCGCATGGCCGTGGGTGTTGTTTGCTGGTGCCTTCTTCTGGACGGGCGGGCGCGGTTGAGCGGCCGCGATGGCAGCCTTCCCCTTACCTTTTAACGCTGACGGGATGCGCGGCGGGGAGCCCTCTGGCGAGGCAATGACTCGGGATGAGCGCGAGGAGGAGTGGCGAGGTCGGGAGGATGACTTTGCGACGTCTTCAAAGTCGGAGAGCTCTGCCAGGGAGTCGTCGAGCAAGCGTCGCTCGTCCTCTGTGACAGGCGCAGGTACAGCGTCTGTTGAGGCCCATTGGGGCGTCTGGATCCCACGGAGAAGGCGCTCAGCGCTTGAAAGCTTGAGGTCCAAATGAGGTGAACCAACTCACCGCCCGGTTGAACTGACGCTCGACGTTAGACTTCCTACCTCCCTCTTCGCCGTCTACCTCCGCCGACCACTCTTCATCCTTCTCAGGCGCCTCTCCGTCGGACTCCGGAAGATCCAGGGCCTCGCCAAAGAGCTCTTCATCGTCCAGCGCCAGTTGTGTGCCGCGATTGGATGTGCTCAGGCTCGCGTTCGAAGCCATCCAGGAGTTGTCGGCCGCCCTCTGGAGATCTTCAACGGGCGTGACCCGGGAAAGCACCATGCGCTATGATAAGGTGAGGTTGTTCTGACTTCATCCCGAGCAATCACTCACACGTGTCGCGCGTGTCTTCATCCGTCGTGTCTTCGTCCAGCGCATCGTTCAGGGCAGACTCGTTGGCGGCCTGCTCGCGCACGGTTGGTCCTTGCTTTCCAGACTGTGCTCGCGGGGCTGTGATGGCGCTGAGGGTGAATGGTTCGCTAATGCACGCCTTCACTCACCTGCGTTTGACTTTGCTTTCTTAGTAGCGCTTGATTTAGAAGCTCTCGGCTCGGCAGTTGACGCCGCCCGCTTGCGAGCCCCAGGGCCGTCGGACGCTTCCTCCTCGCTCTCACCGTTGGCGGGGCGACTGGATCTGTCCAGCGCTGTGGAAGAGTTGTCAGACGCCGCATACGTCGAGTAAAGGTGAGCTGCTGCGTGCCAGTCGACGATTTTTTCTTCGCTGCTGATTTTCTTGGCTCTGTGGGTGTTGATTAACGGCCAGCGCTCTGCACTACGAGACATAGCCGCTCACGACGTATGGGAGGGGTGTTCACATCCCCATCAACGTTGACATCCCCGCCGGCGGCCTGCTTCCCGCGTTGACGTGGCGCTATCTTGCGCTGCGTACTAGGGGGCTGCTGCCCATCGCTATCTTTGCGGGCGCCCGATGTTTTCTTGCTACGAGTGCGCATCGACGAGCGGCCACCGGGCAGACAAAATGAGGGACAGTGTGGTGAGAGGACAAGTCGCACGGTCTGCCCGCTGCTGACTTGGAAGCAATTTTATAGGACCTGCCCGGGGCGCGCCACATTATAGCTCCGCCTTGGTGATTTGGTCCCTGCCTGTATCACTCCCTCCCGTTCCCCTTGAATTCACGCATCATGTCTACCAATCGCGAGCCCTGCGGTGGCTGCGGGAAAACTTTCCTACCGTCCGGACTCACCAAGCATCTTCGCTGGACGACGGCCCTGCGCTGCGCGGCCTTTCGCGAGCAACAGCGCCAACACCCCACCGACGAAGCCCCCACAACCTCACACGATCGGCGTCGACAGCTTACCGTCGCCGCAGCGGAGTTGCATGCGCCCGGCCCACTCCCTGCCTCCAGTTCTTCCCCAGCAGCGGTCCATCCCGCCGGAGCGCCACTTCCCTCCGCCGGCAGTGAGGTCACCGTGCGCGCCCAATCACCGCTGGGCTCTGACTACGAAGAATTCGAGGCACGCGAAGAGGGATTCGATGGGGTGGATCCTCGTGAGCGTCGTCCCTTTGAACCTCTGTGGCCAAGCACTGACGCCTCTCTGCCACCAGTCGACATCTGGCGAGACGACCTGGCCCCGGACGATCTCGATTGGGCTGGAGAGGACGATATCGCAGCGCAGGGAGACGATGCACCCTACGACGACGACCTAGACGAGGGGCAGGAAGAAGAGGACGAGGAGCTAGCGGGCCAGCTCGACGTCGACTATGAGCCCATGGACGAGGACCGCCCCCACCCAGTAGATCCCCAACCCGCAGACGAACTCAACGGGCATCCGGCCTTCCCGGCCATGGACGAGGAGGAGGCGGCGCGCGTCGCAGAGCAGCAGCGGCGGCATGAAGACGAGCAGGGCCTTAACAAGCGGGCGAAGATAGTCCGCTTTGGGGGCCAAGCAGGGGAGGCCGTTGCGCAGGCGGCGCCGCTGGCGACCTACGATGCTTACCGCGACGCGCTTGGTCCCGGCGGGCCTGCAAACGTGTGGGCTCCGTTCCAAAATAAGTTGGAGTGGGAGATTGCACGATGGGCGAAGCTGCGCGGGCCCTCGTCGACGGCCTTCACTGAGCTGCTACAGATTGATGAGGTGCGTCATGGCGCTGCTCTCATACGGTTCATGGCTCATGCGCAGCGCTTTCCAAGGTTCGCCAAAAACTTGGCCTGTCGTTCAACACGTCCAAAGCGCTGAACGCCATCATTGACTCCTCCATGCCGAAATTCCCCGAGTTCAACTGCGAGGAAATCACCGTTGACGGTGAAACATACGAGCTGTATTCCCGCGACATTGTTGCATGCATACGATCGCTGTACGGCAACCCGGAGTATCTTCCTTCCATGGCCTTTACCCCGGAGGCGCATTATGTCGACGACGATGAAGAAGACGAAGGTGCACCCGACCGAGCAGAGCATGATGGCCCCCGCCTGTACGGCCAGATGAACACGGGCAAGTGGTGGTGGCATATACAGGTGTGTCGCAGCGCTCGCTTCCTGGCATATCGGCTGATATCTGGCTTGCAGACCTTGCTCGAAAGCAGAACCCCGGGCGCTACCGTTGTGCCCCTGATCTTTTCCTCTGACAAGACTCTTGTCACCGACTTTCGCAACAAATCCGCTTACCCCCTCTATCTGACCATCGGCAACATTGCGAAGGAAGACCGGCGCAAACCATCCAAGCAGGCGCAGATTCTAATCGGCTACCTTCCTACTGCCCGCCTCTCCCATATCACCACTGCAGAGACTCGCCGGCGCGCCGCAGCAAATCTATTCCATGCGTGCGTTCACAGAATCGTCTCGCCGACACGCACGCATGCACTTCACGGTATGAACATGGCAAGCGGCGACGGCGTTGTCCGTCGCTGCCACCCCATCTTCGCCGTGTTCATCGGAGACTACCCCGAGCAAGCTCTCGTCGCATGCGTCAAATCTGGCGAGTGTCCCAAGTGTTTTGTCCATCCCGATTCCCTAGGCGATTACACACCTTCCTTGCCGTCTCCGCGGAGCATTTCAGCTGCTCGGGAGGCCCTCTCTGCCATCGATCGCGGGCCGGAGGCGTACATCGAGGCATGCCAGAACGTTGGGCTCAAGCCAGTCCTGCACCCCTTCTGGGAGGACCTGCCCTACTCCAACGTGTTCGTCGCAATCACTCCTGACATCCTCCATCAATTGTATCAGGGCATGGTCAAGCATCTCGTCGGTTGGCTCACAGTTGCCTTTGGCTCGGCCGAAATCGATGCGCGATGCGCCCGCCTCCCGCCCAATCACAACACACGCGTTTTCAAGAACGGCATCTCGATACTCTCCCGCGTCTCTGGACAGGAACACAAAGACATCTGCCGTGTCCTGCTCGGCCTTATCGTCGACCTGCCACTCCCCGACGGGACGTCTCCCACACACGTCGTGCGCACGGTCCGCGCGCTCCTGGACTTCCTCTACTTGGCACAATATCCCTCGCATAGCGACGCCACTCTCAAGTACCTCAGCAAGGCTCTCAAACGCTTCCATGATAGCAAGTTCATATTTGAGCTCCTCGGCATTCGAGAAGGGTTCAATTTTCCCAAGCTGCACGCCCTTGCTCACTATGTTACTTCTATCAAGCTCATCGGAACAACAGACAATAGCAACACAGAGGCAACCGAGCGGCTCCATATCGACTACGCAAAGAACGCGTACCGGGCTTCAAACCACAAGGACGTGTACCCTCAAATGACGAAATGGCTCGTCCGCCGCGAACAGGTGCTTCGACATGCAAAATTCATCAAGTGGCGAGTCGCAAATGCAGGCCACGCCGCCGCCATTCCAGCCGCCGTCGTTCCCCATCCACGCATCCATATTGCGCGCAATCCGAGTGCCAAGGCCGTCTCCTTTGTGCAAATGGCGCATCGCCACGGAGCGGCCGACTTTGAGTATGCCTTGGCTCGATACATCCTTCGCGAGCGCAACCCCAACCATACGGACGCCCAGATTGCGAATGTCGCCAACGGGCTCCATCTGCCCTTCCGCACCGTTGCGACTTACAACGTCATGAAGTTTTGGCTAGCAGACCCCCAGGATATCGACGGCGCCCCGGACACTCGCGACGCCGCCCACGCTCGGCCGTCTTATCTCGGCCCACGAGGGGCCGTGCCTGGCCGCTTCGACACTGTATTGGTCAACACGGGAGCGGGCGATGGCGACGGAGTCCAAGGTGTGCTGCAACAGGTTAGATATCGACTGCTGCTAAACTTCACGCAGGGTATCGCGTCGCGCAGCTACGCGCCATCTTCAGCCTGCCTGTGAGGGCTCGAGAGGCCGTCTTCCCTCCGCAGTACGAGGGCCCGAAATACCTGGCCTTTGTCGAGTGGTTTTCGCCATTCACGGGCGCTGCAGAGCCTGACCACCTCATGTACCGAGTGAAGCGGTCATACCGGGCGGATGGTGTGAGGCAGTCGGCCGTGGTGGACATCGGGGCGATACGGCGGAGCGTGCACCTTCTTCCACGATTTGGTGCGGTCGTGCCGCGTCACTGGAGGTCCGACAACGTCTTGGACGTCTGTGACTCGTTCCACGTGTCTTCTTTCGTAGACAGACATACATACATCACCATATACTAGTCCTATAGTCCATTTGATATGCAGGCGTCGTGAACGTTCATCTCAAGGCAGACAGGTAGCACACAATGCGTCAAGAAATCATTCATTCGAAGCGTCAACGGTATGGACGGTGATGGCGGGTGAAAATTTCTACGGCGAGATACTCAGGTTGGTGGCCCGCGCACCGGCTGAAGGCGAGTCAGTGCACGCAAAAAAAGCAGGCCAAAGGACACGGACAGCGAGCCCACTCCACGCTACTCGCTGCCGTAGACTGTAGCGACGCCGTTGATGAGGTCGACGGCCTCAGCGAGGTCAACGCGTGAGCGATCGTTGGCCTTGTCCCCTACTTTGAGCTTCAGGTTGACGGTGCGCACAACGGGGAGACCGGATGGCCGCGCGTGTGGCAGGTTCAGCGCCGGTGGGATGGAGTACGATGTGCACGACTTCTTGCCGTTGGGAGTGACGCGAACGTCGATGACCTGGGCGAGCAACCATCAGAGGGAGTGCGGTAGGTATAGTCAATGGATACGCACTATGGTCCCTTGGGCTTCAAGGTCAATCTCGAGCATGACGAGGGAGAGAGTGTTGGTCGGCATGGTTGACGGTAGGCACATAAGAATGGGTCGTAATGTTCGCTGCCGGCGGGGTGTCACAGGCCGTCACACCCAGCTCCCTTGGCCTTCAAGGTACTTACGCTGTCGGGGTCTGGTCGGGCTGCATGCTGAGCAAGGCAAGTTGTCGGGCTCACTCCAATCATTTTGTATGCTAACTAGCTCTACAGGATACGTTACAACAAGTGGGCGTCCTCCTGTCCGACACGACGGACGCCGTTGTCAGGCTGCCAGAGTCGGGGGTCGGCACAGTGAGTACACCCCTCTGTCCTTCTCTGAGGACTTAATCTGCATGACTGATCGCAACCCCGCCCTTCGCCATGCGTGGCGTGGGGCCGAGTCATTGCCTGCGGGCGCCGAAGATACCGCGAAACCCCGCCCCGCGATCTCAGCGCAAGCCGCCGCCATTCATCCGGTTACCTGTGGATACACCGCGCAGTTGTCGACCGGACCCGCTCCACCATTCCTGAGACACTGCACGAGGTCGGCGGCGCACACGGCGTACATCCCCCACCACTCTTAGCGATGCCGCGGCCGACGTGCATCGATGGACGAACAGTCCTCACCGATCGACGGCCCCCCATGATCATCTCGACTGCCCCGTGTTGGCCGGGGTTGTGCTTGAATATATGAGCCGGCGCGGGCAAGTCGTACGCGCAATCTACTAAGTATCCTATCCATCGCCCGTCTTCCTCGCCCACGCCCTACCCACCCATGCGCATTGACACCCCCCAGCCGGGCTGGATGCGCGAAGCTCGCAAGAAGGCCACCGAGCTGAAGAAGCGCGAGGAGCGCTTCAAAGAATGGTGCGCCCTTGCCGAGTGCCCACGGATGATCCAGCTGACAAGGCAGTGCAGGAGGATTGGGAAGCCCGTCTCGGGCTACGTCTGGATCAAGGGAGGTCTTGCCTGGGACCCGGACCAGGGGGTGTGGCGACACAGACAGGCAGCCGGGAGGGCGAGCGCGTTTGGGCCAAGCAGGCCGCCCCCGCGCGATCCCCGAGAGCGCGCGATCGCGGAGGTGGACACGCGCTCGCAGCCGCTCATGGAGGCGGTTGCGGAGGCCCCAGTGCAGGGGAGCTGGGGTGGGTGGTCCTGGGGGGGCTGGGGTGCGGCGGAGAGCGTGAGTGGTTGGACCGGCGGCTGGGAAGGTTGGACCGGCGGCTGGGGCGAGGAGAGCGTGAGTTCCCAGTCGGGGGGCTCGTGAGCGCATCAGCACGACAATATAGTTGAGGCATAAACATGATATTGAGAACGAAACACAGTCACTAATGTAAGCTAGTCAATGTAAGCTAGTAATGTGGGGTTGGTACGTCCGCGCAACACGCACAAAACGACCCTCGCTGCTGTCTGAAAGGAGGCCATGAGCGACGGTCAAGCAGCGCAGGGAAAGCACGCACCACAGGCGAGCCTTAGTGCTGCTTGTCTGCGGACGAAGACTTCACGTCGTCGCGGAGAGGCGTTGCGGGCGCACGGGTCCCAAACTCGCTCATGGGGGGCAGATGCACTGCAACCGGGTTGGAGGGCACGCGTCGGTGCGAGCCTCGCGAGGACGCGGCGCGGCGGTGTCCCTGCTTGCGGCGCAGCGGCGGAGGGGAGAGCGGGGTAAACAGCGGGGCGTCGTCGCCGGAGAGATCGGCCGCAGCGTGCTGCTGCGTGGCGACAGGTGAGGGTGGAGGAGCTGGAGGCATGCCCGTCCCAAACGTGGCAGAAGCGCCGGCACCTGGCATTGGCGGGGCGTTGGTGGGGAAGCTGGTGAAGACGAAGGGCGAACCGGTCGCGCGGCCTGCAGCCCACGCAGGGAGCGCAACATCGAGAGTCTGAAAAAGCTGTCAGCAGGGTGTGATCAAGGCCAGTGTTGGGGGACGGACATAGCGCCCTGGGGCGGCGAGGGTTACGTTGATGTTGAGGTTCCAAACAGGCGACATGATGGAGGGCCGAGACTGGAGAGAGCGCTGGGAAGAGAAGAGGTTCGCTGGCGAGAGAGTTCACCGACTCCATCAGTGGCTGTGCAGGGTACACTTACGCGGGCAAAGTGGCACTCACGCGGGCAAAGAGGCAGCGCGTGTGGCTGTGCACGCATGGGCGCTGCCGCGTTACACAATCTCCGGACACTGTCGACTCTGCCGACTGCCAAGCTATGTCCTCAAGTCAGAATACTGTGCATGTATCGCTGCCCAGACCTGGCAAGGTCGAAATTCAGTATCTCCCCGAGATCGACCCTCTCACGGGGCGGCCGAGTCCTCTGGTGCGTCGCCGGATAAGCTTGCACCGCGTCCTTGCTGACTGCACCTCTTCTTGCCAGTTCCTCGAGGTCGATGGATCTCAGCGCCAGAACATAGAACCGCAAGATGGGCAACATGTAGCAGCGAGTATCTCCAGGAGAGACGAGAGAGTCAAGTCCGAGCCACGGTGCGTGCCCCACTCTGTCAATCATGGACGCATCTGCCATTACTGAGCTCCTACGGACAGCTCTCCATATCAGGCGCGCTCGTCGCCCCGAATCGTCAATGACGCTGCCGAGGATGTGCCCGGCGATTCCCCCGCAATCGCACGTCGGGAGAGCAGCCCACTTGCGCCGCCAGAAGCGGGCTCGCCACCTGGCGAGGCCGCATCAGTTGGCGACAGTGGCGCGTCCGAGACCCAGCTAGCAGGCACGCAATTCACGTTCGACTCGGGCTCCAGCCAGTCGTACACGGAGCCCGACTCGGACGCCATCAATCCGCTCATTTTCGTGTCGTCGTCGCTGGCCCCGTCGTCGCCGGCACACGTCGCAGACGGCGAGGCGTCGCAAGCCCCGGAGGATTCCATAGCGAGTGCAGGCTTGCAATTGAGGTGCGTAGCAATCAACGACCAGTCAGCGCACGGGCAGATTTGTAACGAACGCCGCAGCGCCCAGGACATACTCACTACGACGCCCTCGCGCCTGCGGACCCCCTCGGGAGTGCGGACGCCTGCAAGGTACCGCGCTATTGACAATGGCTGGATAGAGCCACCTGTCACGCCATGCAAGCGACGCCGCGAGGGCGACCGTGCGGACTCCGAGCCCCCGCGTGCTCGGGGCATCCGCGGTCCCACATTCACGGCAAAATTTAGCGGGCCTCAGTAGTGCGTGCACTGCGCCGCGCCCGCCTGCCATGAGCGCATTCGGCGGTGCGCAGGCGATCGCTACGGGGCGCATGCATGGCTTACTTACCTCGAGGCGTATCGCACTCACACAAATGTAATTGACTTGGCACTCTCCTTCCCATGTGTGGCATGCCTCAAGAAATATCTGATTGCGCAAACAAGACACAAGCCTACGAACACGGTGCTACTCTGAATTGCTGCAACACGCTCTCGGCAACCCCGCAGGCCCCGCCCGACTGTGGCCCAACCTAGATGGCCCGCAGCCGGCTTCCGCCTTTCACTCGGGGGTCGCCTGAAGGCGGGCGCGCTTGCGCACGCTCGCCGATTGACGTGGGGGCTGTGGGCTCGACCGCTTGGCGGCCGCGAGTCTGTTCGTCCGATTGGCGACCGCAAGGCTGGATCGTCTGGTGAGAACAGGAGAGTAGGGATATGTTTGCGAGGGCACTCACGGCGACGAGAGCTCGGAGGGACCAGCGCTGCGGCCGGCCAGGTCGGAAGCCCGCCGGCGCACCGAGTCGCGCAGAGGCTGGTCCGGAGCCGTCTGGTCATCGAGGTCGTAGGGGATGTCTGGCTGGCCGTCTGCAAGCTCGTCGACGTCTGCCTCAGAGGCGCTATCTCGCTGGGCGTCGTGCTGAACGCCGCTGCGGCCCTCCAGGAGAGCGAGAACGCGAGGGTTCGTCATCTTGAAGTACCCGGGAGCGCCGTCCATGGGCACGAGCTGAGCCTCGGACGGAGTGAGGACAAGCATGCCGTCGGCAGCATACTCGCCCCAGTCCGAAGGCGTGTTGGCTCGTATGCCATCATCGGACGGCGTGGTCGCGTGCGGGGAAGCCGTGTGGGTGCTCGGCGCGACGGGCTGCTCGGCGGTTTGGGGGCGCTCCTCGGGAGGAATGGTGTGGTTCATGGCAGCGGGTGCGCGCATGGCGCCGCGCACGGGGGCGTCCTGTCGATCTACGGGGGCGTCCTGTCGATCTACGTCCATCGGCGCGCCTGTGCCAGTAGGACGGCGGGTGCCCGAGACGTCGCCTTGCCTGGGTGCGGGCGTCGCAGCTGGCTCACAGGGAGCTGGGGTGCCCCCGGTGCGGTTTTCATAGAGCGGAGGTTGGGCGGCCTGGGGGAGAGGTGCGGCGGCTCGGACAGCTTGCGCAGCCCCGCGATGCTTTGGCTGCGAGACAACTCGCATGTGCTAAACAGAGAGGGTGTCAAGATACGCCGCTCGGGGTCAAAAACTGAACACGCACCGTGGGGACGCCGCCGTCGTCGGGCTTGAAGCTCACCTCCAGCGTGCCGTGCCCTGATACCACAACGTCCACATCTTGAAGAGTATCCTGGAGGCCCGGTAAGCGCACAGGTTGGAGTCCGGGGACCGACGACTGACCTTTGGCCAAAACGCCATTGAGTGGAGAGGGATGAAGGCGGAGGGCGAGGGTGCGTCGCGTGTTGTTGAAGTCGCGACCATCGGGGTTGGCAGTCCGTGGGAAACGACAACCAGAATCCCGCTCAACCCACTGCGCCTCGACCGACCACCCTCCAACGCCCCCCACCCTTCGACAGCGCCCACGGATTGACCAGCCGAAGATAGGCGAGGAACACAGCGAGCGGTTGCACGTGAGTCGTTGGGTCTTGTTTCGTTTCTCTTCGGCATTCTCCCCGCCACGCGCGGGCTTTCGACGCGTCTCGCGCGATGCGCGTCGTCGGGACGCGTCTGCGCAGCCTTGTACGACGCTACACCAGGCGGCTCTGGGCTGCGCAGACGCGTCCCGACGACGCGCATCGCGCTGGGCACGTTCTTTTTTGGGTTCATCTGTGGCCGTCTCCGCAGTACGCACGCCGTTTCGACGCGTCTCGCGCGATGCGCGCCGTCAAGACGCGCCTGCGCAGCCTTGTATGACGCTACACCAGGCGGCTCTGGGCCGCGCAGACGCGTCCTGACGACGCGCATGGCGCTGGACGCGTTTTTGTTCGTGCTCAGCTGTGGTCTTCTTCCCGCTGCCCGCGCCCTTTGGACGCGTCTCGCGGTACGCGCGCCGTCGAGCCGCGCCTGCGCAGCCTTGTATGACGCTACACCAGGCGGCTCTGGGCTGCGCAGACGCGTCCCGACGACGTGTATGGCGCTGGACGCGTCTGGTCGCGGCGCAGCGGCGCCCTCCTCTTTCTCAACATGAAACTAGCTTGCCTCTACTGACAAGAGTTGCCACAGGACGTAGCTCGACGTGCAAGGCCCGCAGACTTCGCTGCGTTGGGCGCGGCCGTCATCCTGGGGAAAGGCCGTCTGTCAGGTCGATTGAGAGGCTACTGAGGTGCGCCACTCATCCGTTGTTTGTGTGCCAAGAGGTGCGCCACTCATCCGTTGTTTGTGTGCCAAAGCTGATTGCTCTCCCAGCTCTCCCAGCGGCCCCAGCTTGCCCAGTGCAGGTGTGCATCAACAGCCAGAAAAAAACCAGGTGAGCACTCGTCCTCTGCCAGCCCGCTCACTCTCTGTGCCAGCGGCGCATGCTGACGCAGCTGCATTTCATTCCTGCGCGGCAGTCGCGCTGTGCGCGCGAAGGGCGTCTGCAAGCAAAGGTCAAGGTGAGTTTGCCAGCTGTCTGCTCATTCATGGGCTGCGCAGATGCGGCGCACACGCTGACATGCCTTGTTCAGGTTGCGGGAGCCAAGCCGCCAAGGGAAGGCCTACAGCAAGCACCCAGGGTGAGGATCACGCTGGCACCAGGTCTCTCGAGAGGCGTGCGGAGCGTGCGCGCGGCGGGTACGGGCTGCGCTGGCACACGTCCACAAACGCTGACACGTGTCGCCAAAAAGCTGCTCCTCGCAGGCAGGCATAGGAAGACGTGAGACAAAATGAGTGGAAGACGCACAGTACGCCGCCGTTCTACTGCGCCTTTACGTTCTGCTGAGCATGCTGCCTCCAGACGCGGTCAAAAAAAGGCTACGACGCCAATTACTCGTCCCTCGACTTCGACCTCGCGCGTGCCATCGAGGCGTCAGTTGCGCTCAGCCGCGCGAACGCGCGCTCAAGTTCGCCGGGCGGAGGTGATGCCGCATGCGAGAGAGAGGAGGCTAGGGGGTCGGGCGTGTCAAGTGAGCAGGCGGAAGCCGCCCGGAGCGCGGCGCGTGCGCGCGCCCGCGAGCGGCGGGAGTATGAAGACACGCAAGACGAGGAGAGGGCGATGCGGGTCGTGGAAGGCGAGGACCCCCAGAAGACCCGCAAGAAACGGCACCGGCGCGGCCGTCGCAAGGCAGCGAAGCCAAGGACCCAGTCAGGCCTGCCTCTGCCCACTCAGCACATGGCGGACACCCACGCCTCCCATTCAATCACGCACTCGGAGGCCGTCCCGGCTGACACCATGGCCGACTTCAAGGTTTCCAGCGCAGGGTGGCGGGGAACGACGGCTTTAGACGAGGTCGCGGCGACATACCTCGACAGGCTCGTACCGCCGGAGGAGCTGGTGGAGAAGCATGCGTTTCGGGTCCAGCACTGGGATGGAACGTGAGTGACGCCGGCACGTATTTGATTGGCCATGTCGGGGGCTGATTCTTTGCCTCAATGCACTCCCCAGTGGCAGCAAGTCGGTGGCCGACCGCGAGGACCGGATACTGGTACAATTGGCTGGTCGGCCGCCTACGGACAAAACCTGGCCCGACCAAGCAAAGAGCATGAGCGAAGTGCTAGATGAAGTCGCCCCGCTTGTTGATTTCGAGCCCGGCCCTCATCAGCGCGGGCGATACCCTTTTCTGCACGCAGGGTTTACTCATGGCGGAGGGTCGGAAGTGCGTGTTTGCCAGTGCTTGTCGCTGAAAATTGAGCACTCACTTTTGATCCTCAGGAGCCTCATAATACAAAGGCCGGGAGCAGTGACCACCAGCTGGCAAGATCACGCATCCTGGCACACGAAGGCATTCAGCGCGCGGCAGGGTTCCAGAGCAGTGAGTGTCTCCCTCTGCAGCTCCCACTCGACGACTCTCAACGCGACACACACGCATTGCGGCATGTTAGGCGCAACGTCTCTCAACGCACCTCGTCTCTTTGGCCGCCTGGATGAAGTCGTGGAGGACGTGCGCGCGCGCAGGCCATTCCTCGAGAAGCCCTTCGCGCGGAGCGTGTTCCCCATGGCCACGTTCAACTTTGGACCACGGGCGTTGACCGTGCCCCACCGGGACTCAAAGAATGTGCCGTTCGGGTGGTGCGCAATAACTGCGCTCGGAAACTACGACTACAAAAAGGGAGGGCATCTGATTCTATGGGAGCTGAAGCTGATCGTAGAGTTCCCCCCCGGCTCCACTATACTCATTCCGTCGGCACTTCTCACCCATAGCAACACCCCAATCCAGGACGGCGAAACGCGGCAGTCCTTCACACAGTGGTGCTCAGGCGATCTGGTTCGCTGGCAAGCGTACGGCCAGCGCACGGAGAAAGCACTTGAGCGCGAAGACCCGGAGCTCAAAAAACACCTAGACGAAGAGATCGATCTCCGGTGGAAGCGGTCGGTGGAGTTATTTTCAAAGAGGAGGGAGCTCCAGGACGACGTGAGGACGATGCGCGAGCGTTTGAGGGTGATGCACGGGCAGGGCGTTTCAAACCCTGCCATGGTTGATTGACTTAGCTGCCATGGTACCATAATTTATGTGCATACTGTAGATATTATGTTCTATGGTCCTCTGGACAAGTGCTACCCAATACTGTCAATACTGGCTTGGTTTGTGCCAGAGGGATGTGTTTTGTAGTACAGGTGACATGGATGTCACATGTGACCAGCACAGTGACAATTCACTCGGGAAATCAGTACCAAATCGCAACACATATTGCTGGTCAGTGGGCAACCCAATCGACTTCATTTTTGGTGTGTGTGGTGCCCCCACTGAGGTGTACCTGCATGCCAAGTTTCACGCTGAAACTCCAACATTTTCATTTTGGGGTGGGGTTAGACATCTGTAAGGCATTAATTAGTATAGAGTAGGTTTCCAGATGGTGTTGTCCTGCTCGCTCTCCTTGGAGAGGTCCTTCTTCCAGAAGCCGGTGTAGTTTTCGATGCGGTTGCCGACGCGACCGTCCTCGAGTTGTGTTGCGCTACCGGGCATTCTGGGAAGAGGTCTGTGCACATCGTTAGCACAACCCTGGCGAAATATTTGTGCGCACATACATGCGGTGTAGTAATGAGTGATGGGCAGACAGCAACAGGCGTGCACCGGTAGAAAAGAAAGTCGGTCGACTTTTGAGGTGATTATTGAAGCGCTGGCATTACGGTAATCGGCCTAGCTTTTCCGTGTGGAGAAAGTCGTGCGCACGCTCCCATTGGCTTGTGTCCTGCGTCGAACGATTCTTTCAACTGACGAAGTAGGTCATTGTATGCCTAGGCCATGTGCTCACAAAATGACCGCCATTGGGGTAGCGCTGGCGCATTCTGCTGCAGGTCCTAGAGTGGCTTGCGAGGACGGACTGGCTGGATGGGATGCATTAGCAAGGACGGATGGTGGGCGGGATGCGGAGGTACGTCCGTCGTCTATGCTTGTCCATCAGTTGCTCATGCGCTAGCGTATGGCTGGCTGCCGTACATATGTTTCTCTACTTGCTGGGAGTGGGCCGACGCTTAGCGCGGCAGTACGATTCCAAGCTCAATACAGGGCTGGATGATCCTGTAACTCTGTACAATTGCAAGTACATGAAATAATGATGAAGACTACTTGATTAATGCTATAACACTATCCCTGAAACACTTCGGTAACATGCGTGCTCTCTCAAGCCACCGGTACTAAGCACCAAATGGGGTTGTCACTGCTGGCCAGCTGGTGTACAGACAGGGCAAGCCGAGCTTGCGAGGCGGAGCCCTGTACGGAGGCTTCGTAGCGTAGTGGCGAACGTGTAGGCGCCGCGAGGCGCCGCGAGGCGCCCGTGTGTCATGAGGGGCAGCGAGAGCGCTGGGAAACTCCCACGCTTCTCGCGCTCCTACGTCTTCGTCGCGCGCGAGCGCGCGAAGTTTTTGACCCACCCACCATCCCCTAGCGCTTGCACCGGTGGTTCCTCGTTCCGCATTTCCGGTTCGGGGGGCTCCCTGTGCTTGCAGCTCGAGGTTTTCGTGCCGCGAGCTTGGACGCGCGACTGATCGCATGCAGGTCCGAGTCTCGAGGCGGGGGCGATTGGCACGACGCGCGTAGCGCGTCGCTTCACGTGCGCAGCACGTGCCTCCCCCGCGGCCCGGAAACCTCCCACCACAACACTTGGAAACCGTCATTAGCACGTTTTCCAAGACTTAGATTTCTCACGTCGTCTCTCAGGCAGGGAGACATCTCTCATTCTTCTCCCCAGCAGTGGGGCTACGAGCTACAAAGCCTTGAGCCTGCATCGGAGCAAGGTTACGACCCCTGGGCTGGGGCACATTTTGAGTAAACAACATAATATCAACATGATCACGTGTAATAATGTCAGCGATGATGTCATTCCGGGGTCTTAAATTGTGTTTAAAACCCGGAGTGATGTCATCGTCCTTCTGCTACTGCTGTTCAAGCCCTGCAATATATCACTGTTTTGCAGCTTCTGTAGGTGCTCTATGGTCTGAAATATACTGCAAATGGAGCAATGTATGTGAATCATTCCGGGCAAATGAGAGGAAGGTGAAAGTGCAAGTGGATGTGAGTGGACATAGCGTGGGAGTGAATTCCCAAAAAAGGCGACACAGATGATCGTTGCATGGGGTCGAAAAAATGCTGGATGTAGATGACATAAGCAACGATTCAAAGGAATCGTAACGACTGGCCCGCGTGTCCTGCGTGTGCTGGCAGACTCCAACTAACGCACTCTCGGGCTCCTCCTCGCCACGATGCGGTCACCCCGGGTCTTCCATGTCCCGCGGGCTTCAAGAGTGCGTCCCTGCAGTCTTATATTGAAATCCAGTCGACGTATCGTGTTCGCTGTAATGCTGCGTCAGTACCTGTTGCTCGATGTAAGTCTGAAGACAAACACACCGGATAGGCCTCGAGATCTGCATACTCCACGGATTCTATACCGCGGGCGGTAGCCATCTCCTTGAGCACGCCCCGCACAACAGGGTGCGCGCGGCGCGTGGTCGAGACGATCTGCAAATCGGGCATCGCGCGCTGGGACAGCGCAGCGGAAAGGACCTGGATAGCTTGAGAGCTCGGGTTTGTGTTGGATGAGCGGAGGAGCAACTGCGCAGCGCGGTTCAGCCATGGGTCGGCATCTGCGTCGGTCAAGCGTCGGTGTTGCTCGGGCGGATGATGCGGCGGAAACGAGGCGCTGCGCGGGAGCGGTCCAGTCCTTTCATACGAGCGCACACGCAGAGAGAATCGCGTAGTCGACGTCGTGGCTCTGCGAGAGAATGTAGATGCACTAGATGATGCGAGCGTGGATGTCGAAAGGAAGAGGTGGGGCAGTCATGGTATCGCGCAATCGCTGCGGTGGTCATAAGAGTCAACAACTAGGAACTTTGTGTCAATCAATTTCGCTCACCTTGAGTAGCCCTTGGTCTCCTGAATGTGTACTGAACGGCCGAGGGAGGTCGCCTATGCCGCGTTGATGGGTGAGGAAGCTGAGGAGCGGCGTGGCGGCCCGGGCATAAAAGGCGGAGGCGGTGACGGCCGGAGGTTGCCGCGCTCAGATAAGATTAGATGCGCTTGCCGGCTCTCTGTTTCTTCCCCCAACGTGGCACTAGTACCAGCCCACCGTACCGCATCGATACGCAGGAGTACAGACATTTTCCTGAACAGCCAATCACGGGGATTGTTGCCACATAGTCACGCCAGTGTATCCTTCTGTCGAGGCAGCGGACACCAAGACGGTCATTGGATTCGTGATACGGCCCTTGTCCAGGCAGCAGGTGCGTTTTTTCATCCTTTCCTGGCAATGTTGGCGGCTCATAAGACTCCAGACCGCTGAGGCGACAGAACGTCAGCCGCTAGACGAGAGTAGACGCCCGATCGAGGGGAACGCAGTTGACGATACTCATTCTCGCCCATCAACAAGACATAGGCTGTTTGACCTCCTCTGGACGTTGAGTACATATCCAGGCGACCAAGGATTACCCAAGGTGAGCACAATCAATTGAATTAAAGTTCCTAGTTTTCTATGACCACCGCAGCGATTGCGCGATCCCATGACTGCCCCACCTCTTCCTTTCGACATCCATGCTCGCATCATCCAGTTCATCTACGTCCTCTCGCAGACTCATAACGTCGACTATTCTGCGCTCTCCGCGTGCGCGCTCGTATGCAGGGACTGGACCGCCCCCGCGCAGCGCCTCCTGTTCCGCCGCATCAGCCCCCTGTTCCTCCGCATCAGCCGGGGCCCAAGCCTTGACGTCGACGCGGATGCCGCCCCATGGCTGGACCGCGCCGCGCCGTTACTCCTCCGCTCCTTCACATCCAACCCGCACCTCAGCACGTACGTGTGCTCGATCACCATCGACGCCCTGCCCAGCCGCATCGAGCTTCTCCGCCGCTGCCCGAACATCGCCGTGCTCAATCTTGTCGGCCTCGGCCCACCCCCGCTGGAGTGGATCCACGCCTTGCGCGCGCTGAGCCTGCACCCCTCCGTGCTCAGCGTCTTTGTGCCCGTGGACCGCGCCGCGCTCCACGCCATGCTGGAGGCGCTGCCCAGCGTGCGCCACTTGGTGGTGATTTCTGCCGGGTCGTCAATCGACCTCGCTCTGCCTCCGACGTCGCAATTGCTCTCTGTGATGTTCACGGACGACATCGATCTCGGCACATTGTGCGTGCTGCCGGAACCTACGCCAACCGCAGAGATTTCTTTCCGGGATCTCAATGTCACCGATCTGTACATTTCCCAGAACATGACCAGCGCCGAGAGCTGCGTTGCCCGCAATTTGCGCTCGCTGACAACATTGGTGATCCCCTCCAGTCGCACGCTCGAGCAATTCACGTCTCTCGAGTCCCTTGTCATCAGCCGGGTCGAGTCCCGTCCCATCAGCCAGCCCTTTAGGCTCCCGCGCACCCTTCGCCACTTCGGCTTCCATACGCACCCGTACTATATCAATACGATCCCGGACGCCCAAGCGGTTCAGGACCTTCCCGCTGCGCTGTCCGAGCGCGCGCTGCCCGTTTTGCAGATCGTCTCGACCACGCGCCGCTCGCACTCCGCTGTGCGGGGCGTGCTCAAGGAGGTGGCCGCCGCCCGCGGTATAGAATTCGTGGAGTATGCAGATGTCGAGGCCTATCCGGTGTGTTTCTTTCAAGACTTACATCGAGCAACAGGTACTGACACAGCATTACAGCGAGCACGATACGTTGACTGGATTTTAATATAAGCGAACGCGGAGGCCTCCATTTATTTGCCCCCAATGCGATGGACCCGCGGCATCTTGTATTATCGTAGCCCTCATGTACTGTCGCTACTTCCCGAAGAAGTGTCCATGCCGCTTGCTCTTCGCGTGAGGCGCACAGAAACGTCACCACATATAGTACGCCATACAAGAAAAAAAAAACACGAAGTGCGAGCAGCACCATCCTGTGCGCGCTCAACCCCGGCTCAACCTCTCCGTGGTCGAGCCAACTCGTGGCCTCGGTGTATGCCTAGCACACTCCAACACGCAGGCGGTCAGCATCGAAGGGCGCGCGGCGCAGGCAACCAGTGAAACTCTTGCGCCGTCCTCTGGATGTTGTTTGCGCAGACGCTCGCGCAGGCAGATCGAATTGACGCAGCTAAGTTACGTATACGGACATGGCGCGTTTCCTCACGCGCCTCCCGCGTGCTCGTCATCCAGGTTTCGCCCGTGCGACGGGGCTCATCAGAGGGCTTCGCTGCCCTGACCCGAACATTTTCGAACTCTGTAGGGAGATATCAACAACGATGTAGTGACGCGCACGAAGAAGGATGGCCAGAGCGGCTACGTACTTCATACAGCGTCCAACCCATCTCCAGACAGGTACCAGGCCGCCAACCTCTCGAATGCCTGAGATGTCTCAGGACCTCCCATCATGACAAGGCCGGAAACATCTATGGTGTTCGTCTTGATCGGAGCAATTAGGGGACGGAAAGAGAAGGGGTATGACACCCCGTAACTCGTCTGCGATTTGTGTAGGCAATACTCGCTGGGGCCAGCGTGCTGTGTGGGACACTCGTGATCCGAGAGGTGTGGCGAGCCTGGCAATGACCACACTCCCCTCGTTAGCGGCGTTGTCATGCAGTCGCGGGGAGGAGATGCGCACCTCAGAAGGCCCGCGGTCGACTTGTGTATCATGAAGCGATTTCGCGCAGTAAACGGGATGGCTGGTGCAATTGGCTCGGGGGAAGGAAGGAAGGAGAATTGATGATGGGGAACGAGCGGTACGAGGGGCTTTTATAGCTGAAGCTTGGGGGTTTGCGGCCCACCTGTGCCGCGCATCAAAGCAGGACAATAATGCGGGCCACAGCGTTTGATGAGGTGGCGAGGCGGCACCATGTCTGCCTACGCGGTGGCAGTTGCGGGCGTCCCGTGCCTTCGGGAATATTCGTACAGCGGCGCGAGGGGGATAACCGAGCGGCCCATCCAGTGCCGCGCATCGCGATATTGAAGGCGCGTGTCAGTAAGTTATAGTGTGCCATGTGTTGCGGCGCACCTGTAAAGACGTCGATGGGTTCATCCGTCTCCAACAAGAACGGCGTTGAGATGACAAGTGCCATGTATTAGGGACAATACATAACGAGTCGGCGTACATGTCGGACACGTCACTAGGCCGCGATGAAGCGCGACGTGGAGGATTCGGGACGAGGCGACGAAGAGCCAGAGCTCACTCTCCATATACGCGACAAAACCTGCCAGCGTGCGATAGAGCCTAACAGCACACGCAGGACACGCGGTCCAGTCGTAGAAACACGACGGCTATATGATACTGTGCGTCAGCAACCGATGCCCACGCATCCACGACAAAGACGTACCTGCAGCCCACCCGATATCCATCCTGGCGTCCACCCCATCCTCGCCATAGTAGCGCAGCCACCCAGTCCACCCTACCCAGCCCACTCCATCCATCCAACCCATCCTCGCATGAAAGCGCGCACGTCGTCGAAATTTTCCGCTCGGTTCTCGTACACCGCGAATGACACCAGCGGCGTCACGCACAGCCCAAGGCCATGGTCGAGAAGGCTGCCTCACAGATTTGGGAAGTCTTGACCATGACAGAGAAGGCGGTGTGGGGCTGCGGACGCGAAAGACGGCCAGGCTGTTTGGAGGAGGTAGAGCGCGTAGCGGCAAATGCCGGCCCGCTGCCGTCGGGCTGCCCGGCCCGCACAGCAATCTCGGTTCTCCTGCCATGGCCCATGGCCAGAGTGCCTCTTCCTAATCCCCAAGCCATCGTTGTCTCTTCCCGCGTGGTTCTTGCGCATTCTGTCGGTCCTGCCCCGCCTGCGGGCGATACGCTCGTGATACGGGCCCATCTCCACGTCACCGCGGCGTCTCGCCAACGAAGTTTTCAACGAATCCTGCAATGCCTCGACGCCCATAAGTAGGAGCGCCTGCGCTGCGTGTCCCTGTCAGTGCGTCATTCCAGTGCCCTTCCTTACTTTTTTGGCCTATACCCCTCGCTAACATCGTCCGCGCAGTATCGCATCGTTCCTCTGTGCCTGCAGCCGAATGTCTGCGCGTGGATGTTCGTAACGTCTCGCAGCGCGGGCCGTTGAGCAATTCGTTCTGCAGCCTGTTGCACCGGCGCCGTGAAGGAAAAGGGATGGAAGGAGTTAAGAGATGGAAGGCTGTGTCGAGAACTGCCAACACCCCCGTGCGCCATGTCCTCTCCCTCGCGCCTTGCTGTAAACTGACGGTGACCTTGATTTGGCAGGCCTTGTGGTTCAATTTCCCCTGGATGCGTCCGCCGCGAGGAGCTGCGGTGTAGTCGTCCTGCTTCCGCGCTTGGCATCTTGTACTCTTGCGTCCTTATCCGGCCTACCTGCTGCCCAGAATTTGCGCTCTCCTACCCCGAGGCTGTTTCTTTCCGTCTCAAGACCTCCTCCACCGCGAACCAACGTTTTTCCTCTCGCCGTGGCCCTCGATGTCTGACTCGCGGATGCTGTGGTCTAGCGGCGACGCCATTTTTGCATGCCCACCAGTGCGTCTCTTCTCTTAACTCGCCTCCGTCTTCTCAGCCCCGTCCCTCAGATGCCACCCGCCACACACCGCATGTCTCCAGCTCTACATTTGACATCTGTGGATGTCCTCTTTGCCTGCCTGCGCCGCCTCCCTCCTCTCTCTGCGACGAACCCCGGACCGCATGCGCCATGGTCGCTATAGGACCAACACAGAACCGCGCGGAGGCAACTCTCGTCGGCCATCTATCCAGGTCCTATACATGTCTCCGTGGCAGCTCTCGAAGAACGGTTCACTTCAACGAGCATAATGCCCATCTTTTCACCGGGGCTCATAGCAGCATTTTCGGCAGTGCGCTTCTGGGTATACTTACTGTGCACGCGGCCTACATCAAGCAAGGTGTCTCTTGTATCCTGTTGAAAGCTAGGGGCGCCTTCCCACCCTGCGCTATGATCTCGTTTGGCGCGCTCTCGATGTTTGAACACCGGGATTGTCCAGCACTAAGGTGAGTGCTTGTAGTTCCTCCCCACTACCTTTTTTCTTCACGCCCCCGACACTTCGCGCCTCATTCTTGCCAACGTCCGAGTCCTGAAAGATCGTGATGAGACGCATTCTTTCTCCTGCGTTCTCCTTGGCCTCCCCTCCTACACAGTCGCTGACATCGTCCTCGCACAGTATATACGCTTCGCCGTCGCTCAAGTCATGACGAACGCTGCCTCCGCCTACGCGCCGGATTCAAGCACGCGGTTAGATGGATAATGTGAAGGGGCTAGCGAGGCTCGGGTACGTGTCGTTCAAAATGATAGCATACCCCGTTCATTTAGACGAGCAATTTGCTAGGCTTCAAGGCCCCAGTTCTACGCCTCTCATTGTGCGTCAGCGGCAGTAGGAGCTGTGCTTGGTGTCGAATACCTTGTGATCTTCAGCCTCGGCGGCCGTCGGCTTGCATACGGATTCAGACTGCATGATTGGACCCGGTGCGGTACGTCTTCAGCCGTCTTCGACGCTTTTCATCGACTGATTTCTCTCCAGCGTCGTAGATATTTTGTTCTACTAGTACCCTGAATCAAATGATGTCGTGCTGCGCTGCGAATAGTCATCTGCGTTCGTCGCATAGCTCCAATCAACGAGCTTTGGCGTCCGTGACCGGCGTTTGAGGCACGCCGATGACCGTCAGGTGGCCATGCTGAAAAGCGAGGGTGATCCTATCGGTGCGCCCCACCTCCGTCTCTCTCCTGTCGCATACCCTGCTCACTCTCTACTGCGTTCCCCAGGCGCTGAGGCCGCGACCCGGTGCCCTGACCTTGGCGCCCCGGACTGCATTCCTCTTGTCGACAGCGACAACTTCGTCCGCATCGGCGGGCCGATGCCGGTGTACGCTTTCGGCTTCAAGGGCAATAGGACGACGCCAGTGTCCGACGCGGAGCGGGAGCGGCTCCGCGAGGTACGCTCTGACTTTGCCCATAATGCTTACGCCTTCCACCACAGGCCTAGGATCTCGTTCACCATCGAGCCCTGGTGCAATATGCGGGTGCGTAAGTTTCTGGGCGACCACAACCGCTGGAGGTATGCGCTGCCGGACCCCACCCTGCTTGCCCCGCCCGCGCAGGACAAGGCAGGGAACGTCCTCCTGCGCGAGGAGTACGGCATAGTGCAAGGGAGCGCCGTGCCGAACGTGCGCAAGACGATCCGACCCGCCTCGAAGCTGTTGAAGGAGTACCCGCCCCGCGCAAGACCAAGCCCGCGCCCAGGCCCGCGCCCAAGGTCGAGAAGCCTGCGCCCAAGGTCCAGAAGCCCGCACGTCGCGTGCACTGTGACTTCGCCGCCGTGGTCAAGGTCCGCGAGTTTTGGTCTCGCCGGTGGATATGAAGGCGCGGCCGCGGTGGCGCTACTGAGTACGTCCGCCCTCTTTCTGTTGGTGCGTCGACAGACTCTCATCGTCTTTTCAGGCGCGCCCCGTCGGTCGACATCTAAAACATAAACGGTAAATGCGGTCAATGGTGATTCGTTTTGGCAGTCGTGTGTTGTTGTCATGCTTAGTGGGGCGGGAGAACCCCATAACGGTACGTGCATTTGGTGTATCTAGCCCGCCATCAAGACGCATCAAGATCAAGACTCAAGCGGCCGCCGTCAAGATCAAGTTCGGAAGGGGCAAGTACGCGGTCGGGGCAGCGTAGCCCCCTGATGAGAGCCTTCGCAAGCTCGAAACCGCATCGATAAGTATGGAGATCTTTCGTATACTAGCATGTCCATTCGTCAATGTTGGATGACGCGCGCGCGACTCTGTATCAGCAATCCCATGTGTAGAACATACTCGCTGCGATTCCTGGACGCATACCGGCCTGTTCCTCCACGGCCTCTTGTGCTTTTTTTGTGCCGGTCGCTGTGCTGTTCTGCTGGGCAGCATGCGCGCGTCTTGCCAACGTCTAGGCAACACCATGGATTCAAGAGGCGCCCTCCGCGTCCGTCGCTGTCGTGTCGCAACCTAGAACTTGAAGGATTTGGTAGCCATGTCGGCCGGTCTGTCCGGTCTGATCCTGCTGTCTATTGCAGCCGTTCGTGAGGCATGCCTCGCTGCGTACGCCGGTGCATGTTACGACGGACTGAAATTATTCTACTAAACATGTTGTAGGATAGGCACATGATATTCCACTACATCTCAGCAACAGACATACATACATGGTCACGCATACGACAGGCAATAAGCACGCGAAGCGCACAGTGGGTCCAAAAAGTAATCCTCGGCGGCGACGCGCCATGCACCACCCCATCCTCATATGCCACGACACCGCGCGCGCCATTTCCACCGCGTCGTGCGACCCACGGTCCGCGCAGGCAGACTGCGAGTCCGACGCCGCAGGTGCATGGCGAGCTCGGGTACTGTATAGCTTCGTAATGGACGCGCGTGCGCGGTGCCAAGCGCGCCGCGCATGTGCCGACTGCGATCTCCAGCTCCAGGCCCCATGCTGCAGCGCAAGGCTGAGCGAGGCGAGGACCCGCGGCGGCGCGTGGGCAGGGCCGTACACGCACTGCCGGGGGGGACAGCGGCGCGGGCGGCGGCGGGGCCGCAGGCGCGAGAGATGGGTCGAGGTGGGAGGTAAGAGATGCGGGTTGGGGACGAGGGAGGGGGTTTATATAGTGTCGTGCGGGTAAGCGGTGCGATGGTCGCAGGTCGGTACCGTTACACCTCGAGGCGTCGAGCATTCATAGTTTTTCACGTCAACTGTCGCGGAAATGCGCATTAGATATTATGCGGTGACATACGAATGACGAACATTGAGGAAGAGTCGGGCCGTTTGAGCGAATGGTCAGTGAAATGGTCCCGGTCGTCAGCGATGGCAAGCCGAGTCTTAGCAGAGGACTAGACAGACGGATGGGACAGTCAGTAGTGCCGCAGGAAACGAACACATCGGCAGCACGCACCACTTGCACGAGTCGCATCCTCCCGAGCTACCCAGTCCACCCTCACCGCCTTCTCTTCCCGCACCATATCGTCTCACCTTTGGCGTTCAGCCCCTCCTGTTCCCTGTCTTGACCCGCGCATATGCTTCTACTTCAAAGGGCGCGCCGAAAACTAACTTGAAGTCCAGCACGCGCGTGTGGGTCCGCCCTGGGAAACCTCTCGACTACGACCACTCGAGTTAGGGGAGAAATACCGAGGTAGCGATATGGAGAGGAAACGGCAGGTAAACGTCCGATGTCGTACTTAGATGGGGTGGGCTGGTACAAGTCTCGAAGCGCGAACAGACAGCCGGCACCGGCGCTGGGAAGGCCCGGGGACGCCGCGCCGGCCGCCGGCGCTGCCCTCAGCGAGCACCAGCTCGCGCCATCTACGCCATCACACGTCTACCTGCCATCTCCTCCGAGTCTCCATATCGCTGCCTCAGCATTGCTCCCCTAGCTTGACTGGCCGTGGAGGCTTACCAGAGCAGACCCACCCGCCGCGCTGGCCTTCCAGTTTGAGGCCCGCCCTTGATAGGAGCGTATGCGCGGGCGCGAGACAGGGAACAGGAGGGGCTGAACGATAAAGGTGAGACGATATGGTGCGGGAGGAGAGGGCGGGGAGGGTGGACTGGGTAGCTGGGGAGGATGCGACTCGTGCAACTGGTGTGTGCTGCCGATGTGTTCGTTTCCTGCGGCACTGACCGTCCCGTTCGACCGTCTAGACCTACTATCGCTGACAACTAGGACGACCGGGACAACTTTACTGGCATTGAGCTGGGTTTGCATGTACTGGAATCCGACTGGAACCGTCTCGCTTTGCGTCGCCATGATTCGCCCTGCTAATTACTATCAGCGTCGTCGGCTCCCTCTGACGTCCATCCACCTCTCCCTCCGCTTTTACGACCTCGGCCTCATACATCTCGTATGTGATTGCATAATATTCACGTAATCCCCGTCGCCTACGCTATATAAACCCCTTCCTCCAACTCCGCATCTCTTCCCTCGCACCTCCATGGTTCATGGACATCTCTCGCACCCGCGGCTCCGCCGCCGCCCGCGTCTCTGTGCCCACGCCCCGCGGCTGCGGACGTAAGGCCCTCGAGGCCCCCATGCCGTGGGTCCTTGCCCAACCGCCTGGAGATCGCAGTCGGCACATGCGCGGCGCGCCCGACACCACCGTGCACTGCCGCGTAGGACAAAAGCGTACCGCGCGGGGGGAACGTCACGGGGTGTCGCTGGTGTATGAGGATGATGCGCTTCGGCGCTGGGGCTAATTTTTGGACACACTTTGCGCTTCGTGTGCATCGCCAGTCGTATGTTAGTATTGCGTGTAACTATGTGTCGTTGACGCGAGCGCAAAAGTCTGTGCGACATTTTACGCTCATGATATTGTCCTTAGCATACAGGTATTTAGCAGAGGAATGGAGCGCGTCGTAACATACAGATGAGGCAGAAGGACAGACCGGCCGATAAGGCCGCAAGAATCCAGACCTTCGCGAAGTTCGCGTGCTGGGCCTGTTTGGCACCGCGTGGATCCATAGTGTGGCCTGCGTGAGCGGTACGTTGGCAAGACCTCCGCGCGCTGCCCAGCAGAACATCCCAGCACCCGCCACCAAGGCCCAAGGGCACGAGAAGCTTGAGAAACTGTTTGTTTGGCCAAACCGCAGGCGTTCTGTCGGCGTGGCGGGGAAGGGAGGCGCAGGCGGGCGAGCGAGGTCTGGCACGGATGCCGAGCTGGGGATATGCGGCTTGCCTGCATCGGCAAGATGAGTGGGAAGACAACTAGTGAAGAGACGCAGCGGTGGTCAGAGAACTTGGTGCAGGCGTCGCTTCATCGATTATTACAGAACCGTCGCGCTGCAGAGGCACCGGATGACCCAACGATATGCGCTGGTTCGCCGTGGCTGAGCCTGCGGAGACGTGGGGACGGGGAAAAATCGGGTGGTCACGTCATTGCCAGCGCAGATGGACAACTGAGCACGAGACAAAGAAGGGAGCTGGAAGGACATACCGTATCAGCGTCGCGGACGCGTCCAGCGTCAAACACAATAGGTCACAACCTGCCGAAGTACGGTCAATTTTCGATAAAGACAGGAAGGGGATATGACGCACGGCGTTGGTAACATTTGTGTGCCCACAATGTCGCTGCCTCTGCTTGGCCGTCGCCTCGCCAATTGCAAACGACGGTCATGATGTGGCACACGCATGCGCGGTGCATGAAATAGCCGGAGACCGCTTGAGACGCATACACTGCGTGGACAATATAATATCAGCGAGCCAGGAAGCCATGGGAGAGCACGGAAAACGCACATAGATCTATGCGCCCAGCGCAGTCACTGAAGTGCCGGACGTATCACCTGAGAGCGGATCCTCGCGCATTGTGACAGTCGTTCCAGGGCGTCGGTGAGACTTTGACAAGATGCGATGGGGCCATGCGCGACGGTAGAGGCGTGCTTGAAGCAAAGTTGAAGTGGAGGTGGGGACGCGTCATGCGCGGGTATGCAGGCCAACCGGAGAATCGGAGGCTGGAAAAAAGACAAAACAATTCGCATGGGAATGAGGGGCACCGGCTTAGTAGTGGGATAGAGGTCGGGGATACACAAGACGCACCTGCGAGACTCCTCTATCCTCTCGACACTCGACAGCCTGTGGCGTTCGGATGTTGATCGTGTTGATTGTGATCATAGCATGGCACCAATGGAGGGGTGCGCAGAGCACAAGACCCTTAGTATGCGACAGACAAACTCCAACTCAAGTATGTATCGTCATCTAGCGGTGCACGGCAGCGCGTCGGCATGGATTGGGCGCGCCGGCATTTGCCGACTCTGAGTGTCTCCTCCAACTCCTCGTTACTCCTGCCTGGCCATCTCTCGCGCCCACGACCCCACGCCGCCTCTTGCGCCATGAAAAGCACTTCCGACACCGTGAGGGCGGCCCTCTGTACCATCGCCCAGGGCTGTAACGCCGCTGGTGTCATTCGCGGCGTATGAGGACCGACGAAGAAGTTTTCGACGCCGTGCGGGTTTTGCTGCCGGATGGTTAGCCTGGGCTTGCGACAATGAGATGGCCAGCTGGATGGGTGCGATAGAAAGAATCAGGTGGGGTCTGGATGGAAGTCGGGCGGGCTGCATGTACGTCCTTGTCGTGTATGCTTGCAGTGCCAGCTCGTGTCGCCTTCTCTCAGCAAATGCTGAAGTGCTGACTGTCTATGCGCAGAATATCAGGGCGTACCGCTGCCACTGCGCCGACGCAGCATCAAGCGCGCTGATGAATCACCAGAGCTGAGCTGGATCGATGGAGTTGCCGGGGATGCGGCGACGGGTCGTGTTCAGGTGCGCAGTACGTGACTTCGTATGTCCATAGTAGTTGTTGCTGATGCGTGTTCCCTCTCTCCCGTAGTGAGCATTAGCGCTGTATGCGTTTTTTATCGTGATATCAGCAGCCTTTGTCTCAAATATGTCTACCTTGCCCAGCGCATGTCAACTATCACATCGTATTCAATTCAATCATTTTGACCTCTCTTATTACCGTTTCCTGTTAAGATCTACTGACGGTGTCTTGCCAACTGAGAGACGAGACCTCCATCAATTGTGCGCCTATGCCCATCCTGCGACAGTTTGAGATCGCTTTGATTCCTGCCCATGCCGACCGTCAGCGCATTTTCCGGGTGCTATGGCGATAGTGCCTCCTCTCCATTGTTCAAGTTAGTCTCGGAGGTGCGTAGTATATTTTTCCACGAAAGGAAGTGCTCGCCAATTATACGCAGGTCCTCAGACCGCACCACTTCGAGTCTTCGACTGCGCCGACGCAGATTCAAGCGCACTGGTGAATCACTAGAGCTGAGCTGATTCGAGTTGGCTGGAAGGGTGGTCAGTGACGCGGTGACGCCGACAGGACGTGTTCAGGAGCGCATGGCATGACGTCGTATGTCGCTGCTTATGTTCCTAGTGTGCATTTACGCTGTTGTCTCCCACGTCGACTCTCGATCGTTTTCAGTTGAATCATCTCGACCTCTCTCAAATATGTCGTTCCTTGTTGACGGCTATTAACGGTGTCTTGCCAGCTGAGACCTTCACGTCTCCTCTACATCTCTTCGCCATCGCATTATGTGCCCTGTAGGCCTCGCGCCCTCACCGTGCTTGCGGACCTCCGTGTCTGCTCAAGTCATTGCTCAAGAAGATATCAATGCATTTCACCCTCAGTCCCCCATATCCAGCTCTGTCAGCGCCCATCACCAGTGGTTACCAGAGCCCGGACCTGTCTAAATGCTTCGACCACCGCACCTCCATCCCCGACATCTGTCGCAGCCCGCTCACAGTCTTCTTGTCCATACCAGATCCCGTGATATCCAACACCTTCAGCGCTCATCCGGCACGCGCGCGATTCCCCAGACACCGCACAAGCTCGGTGGAGTACCAATAATATCGCCTGTCAGCGCCCATCCCCTCCATTAAAAAGTTGAAGCGATGAATCGCGAGTGTGGATAGCGATGGCAGGAAGTTCTCGTTGCTGTCGAAGAGGGTGGAAAGGAATGGGAGCGCTGCCATACCCTCGACCACAAGATCGCGCAGACTGTGCGCATGCTGCAGGGCGTCCTTCCACGGCCAGTGGACGATATTGCTCTGCACCACTAGGTGCTTGACGTGCTCCGAGAAAGCGGTGGCGGTGGCCCCCGCGAGGATCTCAACCTCATTTGAGCCGTCCTCGTCGAGCACAAATGCCGCCGTCAGCGCTGGCGCGCTCTTTGTGTCCCCGTCGCGCCACACGGCCACCTCGAATTTATGATGAAAAACGCCGGGATCGTAGTAGTTGAGCGCGATCTTGACGTGTGAGAGCTCGTCGAGGCATGCAGCGATCTTGGGCAGCGACATTTCGATGTCGGGGCCATCCGCGATGGGGCCTATCGTGCAGCGGATGCTGGCGTCTACAGGGAGCGCGATGTTCGAGAAGAGCAGCGACGCTGTTTCCGCGCTGCCCGTCACGTCCATCTGCCGCAGCTTTCCCATCTGGACGACGCTGTGCGCGGCACCCGGGCCGTCCACGTCGGTGAGCTTGAGCGCCACGACTAGCCGTTCCAACGTGTTGCGCATGGCTTGCAACGCAGCGAGCACCTCCACGAGCCCCGCAGTACTGTACATGGGCTGTTCGCCGAAGACGATATCGAGGGTAACCGGGTGCGCGAGCAGCGGCGACATCCATGGGAGCGCGCCCCGTGTGGTCACGCGCAGGTGCTGAAGTGCCGGCGTGCCGGAAGGCGCGCTGAGCAGGCCGTCCGGGAGGGAGGGCGGCGAGTCACGGAAGTCGATGTAGAGGGTATGGAGGAGAGGCGCGTGTGCGCTGAGTGCAGAGTTCCCGGCCTTGATGTCGGTGCATATGCCGAGGGAACGCGTACGCGCGAGGTTAACATGGACAAGCGCAAGCTCGGACTGAAGGATGGGTGGTGAGTACTTGGCCATGGGCTTGCTAATCGTGAGATCGGCGTTTTCGGAGCGAGAGAAGAAGGCTTCAGCCCAGCGTGCACCCAGCGGGAATGGGAGGATGATGGTGGACCAGAGTGCTGGGTTGTTCAGCGCGATGTGTCGCCAGCGCCGGCAAACGTGGGTGATGGTGATCCATGCGAGCGACTTTGTATACCGACGAGGACTGTCGATGATGGCGAGGATGGAGAAGGCGGCGGTGAGGATTTCAGGAGGGATGCGGGAAACAGGGAGGCTGGCGTTGTGCTGTCCGGCGTCATGAGCGCGGGCGGTGTCCGACTTGCCACCGTCGACTGACCCTTCGTCCGGCATGTTGTGTGCGATCGGTGGCGAAGAAGCGCTGCAAGGAGAGAATATCTATAATTGAAGGGCGTCTATGCGGTCCTTGGACGTGTAATAGAAGAGCACCCGATCTAGCTTGAGGTTAGCAGCATGCGTACACTGTGCCAGGGAATACTCACACTCGACTCATGCGCGCGGGAATACTCTCACTCGAGTCATACGTCTGTTGGTCATCGCCGATTAGGTATGTTTCGTGCCCGTGAACATGTGCCGGGTGCTCGCATTAATGCGGTGCCAACCGCGCTCAAAGCTTGAACACGGTGAACCACCCCATCTCTCTTAACACAACCAGTCGACGTAGTGCGCTCGCTGTAATCCTATATCAGAGTAAGTAGTGACCCATGCAATATTCAAGTAAACGTACCGGATAGGTCTGGGGGTCAGCATACTCCACGAAGTCGACCCCGCGCGCGACGCCGACCTCTTGCAGTGCATGTCGGAGTCGGACATCGTATTTTGAGCAACGGGTCACCGATATAACGCGCAAATTGGGCAGCCCCGGGCCGGACAGCGTAGCTGCAAGCTCCCTGATGCATTGCGCCGTCATAACCGAGGTTATGAGAACGTCGTAGTATGCATGGAATCCAAAGTGCAGCAACGTGCGCGGTAGCGGGGATGGTACGGACGACGACGAGGGATTCGAGGGCCGTGAGCTCCTTGAGTTCGGCACTGGTGGGCATGATCTCCGTCGTCAGGGAGTCCTTGCCACGCCGTGCATCACGCTTGTCAATTCTCGAAAGTCGGAGTACCTGAGGACTCAAACAAGGTTCTGGCGGCCGTCACGACTGCGGGGTGCACGCAGTACGTCGGGCTGGTTGAACGGAGCGCGATCAAGTTGACTTTGAGTTGACTTTGAGTTGACTTGAACGGCTAGCGCATCTGAGATGATCTAATCTTATCGCATGACATCGCTCCGACTCCTCCGAGTCTGCTTCCTCATAGTCACTACCTCGTCTTCCATCTACAACATGTCTAGCTCTCACTTGTCCTCTGAGCCCCCGCCAGGACCTCTGTGGCCTTACCGTGCCCTGCCATGTTTACATCCGGCGCGATCTTAGTCGTTCAAGATCCAAACACTGTGCTGGCAGGCTAGGTCTGGGAGGTGCGCCGTGTATCGATGGCTTCCTTTGCATCACGCTGAAATGATCTGGGCTTTTTTTCTTAGGATTCCCTCTTTCCCTCGAGAAGCTCCGAGTCGTCATTCGCGGACACCGTCCTCTTCGCTCTCCCCGGGACCCCGCCTGCGCCTCACGTCTCTCGCCAGATCGTGTCACCCCGCTCTTCCAATGTGTATGCGACGTGTCCGTCTCTGACGTGTTCAACCCCCGAGCTGATGCATCTACAGCGCTTGCCGTGATCCCCGCTGCCTCGAGAGCGATCGGTTGCGCCATTTCCCCGTGGTGACGTGGTCACATCCAGCGCGCAGGATTGACGTCTACTTAGTCTTCGAGGTGTGTGGTCGTGCTCTGCACAATTGTGGGCCATTCTGACTTTTGTTTGGGTCGTCTGAGATCGATACGCAGGATACGCGGCGGTGCATTTGTGGACCACACGTCCCTCCCTTTCCGGCCCCTGTTTAGTTCGCTCGCCAGAACGCCCCGCCTCGTTATTGACAGAAGAGTCCCAACGTCTCGAGAGCCGATCCATAGCGCTGTTTTCCCTGGTCACATCGCCCGCCCGCTCTCAACGTCCACTATCGAGACGCAAGGATCATCTCTTACTTCGTCTCGGAGGTACGTAGTCTTGCTCCACGAAACTCCGATCCTCATCTGATCCTGTCGCCTGCTGGGGAGGGCCTGATTCCATGCAGCCTCAAATGCGGCGCGCTCAGCCGATGACACCATATACCTCAGCGCCCGCGCAAGTGCCTCTTCTCGCTGGATCAACGTCTCGACCTCGCTCAGGCAACGTCGGCGCTGGGCGTCACTCTTTCATCTTCCAGGTATAGGGTGGGCGAAGGCCTGCGGGGTGCAATACATGGCGGGCGTGCGATGGCGAGGAGATATGGAGAAGGCGCCCGATCGATGGGAACTGCGCATCAACATGCTTCAACTTCACCTGCCACCCACGACGCGTTCCCAACCTCCTTCGGCACTGCTCTACGCCATAGTTCCTCCGCAGGAACGGTCCACAGACACTGCGGCGCACTCTCATCTCACCGTCACCCCTGATCGAGCCGCCCTCGTGTTTCGTTCGCTCTTCACGACAAAGAACGCCTCTGCTCGTCTTCACAATAAAGGATGTCTCTGCTCTTCACGACAAATGATGCCTCTGCTCTCAGGCTGACTCGGCTCGGCGTACCGCCTTTATCCTGCCTCGAGGCAGTCGTGTACTGGCATTGTTAAGTATCCTTCGTCTCTCCATCTGATCCCTTGCGCATACTCGACTGCAGGGCGCGATCGCAAGCTCTGCCCCGCTTCGTCCAAGCAACATCATCATTTGGCGTACAAGGTGATAATGTCGCATTTTCCCAGCTACCGGATACTGACTATCAGTTGTAGAACATGGCTCCCCCACCTCTTCCGTTCGACATCCACGCTCGCGTCATTGAGTTCGTCTACATCCTCTCGCAGACTCAAAACATCGACTACCCCACGCTCTCCGCGTGCGCGCTCGTATGCAAGGACTGGGCTGCGCCCGCGCAGCGCTTCCTCTTCCGCCGCATCATCCACCCGAGCGACCCCGAGGCGGACGCCGACCTATGGCTTCAGCGCGCCGCGCCGTTGCTCCTCCGCGCGTTCGCATCCCGCCCGCACCTCGGCACCTACGTGCGCTCGCTCGCCATCCACGGCCTGCCCAACCGCAGCATCGCGCTCCTCAGCTACTGCCCGCACATCGACCTGCTCCACCTTGTCGACGGCGCAAACCCGCGCGTATGGCTCCACATCCTGCGCGCGTTCGGCCAGTGCCCATCCGTGCTTGTCGCCTCCACGCCCGCCGACGGCGACGTCGTCGATGCCGCGCGACCCGGCGTGCGCCACTTGGTGAGGGAAGACTTCGACGACCGCGGTGGTGACCTCGGTGCGCTGAACATGACGAGCGTCCATCGCGGCGGTGCAAGCTACCTACGCGCCTTGACGACGGACGAGGTGCCCCCCGACGCTCTGTTCAAGAAGCTCACAGCCCTCGAGTCCCTCATCGTCGGCACCCTCCCATCCCCGTCCGACAGATTCACGCTCCCGCGCACGCTGCTGCACTTTGGTTTCCACGAGGACCCACCCTATCGGAGAAACAATTGGGTTACACAGGCCCAGTGTATCGGGCGGTTAGTCGCCGCGCTGTCCGAGCTGCCCGAATTGCGGCTGGTGTCGGTGACTGGCTGGTCAGACTACGATGTCAAACGTGCGCTGAAAGGGGCCAGCGCCGCGCGCGGTGTGGCCTTCCTGGAGTATGATAACACCGATACCTGTCCGGTACGTCTACTTGCAGCTTTGCACGCTCGCAATCTGACGTAGGATCGCAGCGAGCACGATATGTTGACTGGTCAGGGTAGTTACATTTTGTTCGGCGCGTGTCGAAGCTGGGATAAGCAACACAGCGGCTCCTGTGGAACCACCGCTTGGTGCGGAGATGCTATACGGTTTTGGTTGTATGCGCGGAAAGGACTCCAGTATGCATGGATTGGATTGCGCACCATTTCAGGAGGGTCTTGCAAGAAGTCCGTATGCGCAAAGGCATCTTCACGCAGACGTTCCTTCGACTCTGACAGGAACGATTCGAGACGGAATATTGCATTGAAGACGATAAAACGTATGCTAGTCCACATGTATCCCGGCTGGTACGATTCCGAAGAGGAGTGGAAGGGTGTAGGCACGAGCCTGAGAGGGCACACATTGATATTCCCGCACCCAGAGCGTACATACGCACTACAAATGACTTTCAGAAACACGCATCAGTAGCCGTGACGCCTGCGCAGACACGATACCACGCACCTAAGCACCTCCCGTCACTGCCGCGTCACCCCAGCCCGTCCGTCGATCTAGCCCAGCCTCTCAATCCAACACAAAGGCACACGCAACGAATCGCCAACTGCGCCGACGCACGAACTGCCATGGAATCCCCTGAGCTACTGAGCATAAATCAGATCCTATAGCCCTTTCTCAGGCATGGCGATGGAGTGGTCGAGAGGAAGGGGAGCCGGAGAATGCCGGCGTCGTCGGTCGTCAGACTCGTCTGCGCAAAACGACTAGCGATCGCATCATCGCAAGCAGTCAACGGTCTCCAGCTCCTACCTGCCTTGCACCTTCTGCTTCGACCTACTCACTGCTGCCTCGGTTTGGGAGACACTTCTGACGCGCCCAGATCCGCGCCTCGCCACCGCCATCGTGAGTTTTCGCCAAGCTCTGTCTGCTCCCGGCTTACATCGCCCGACAGCTCCAGCTGTTTCTTGCGGCCCATCTCTAGTGCATACGTCCTCCTTGGACGCAATTTTCTTACTCCACCGCGAGACCCGACTTGCAGCGCTTCTCAAGCCTGTCATCATCCCTCATTTGAGCTCTTGAAGCGAAGGCAGGCATAAGTAGTACGTGACCCTGTAAGTGTCTTTCGGTTCTCTCCATCTGTTTTCTCTTCTCATCACAGTCTTATTATATGGTCGCAGGCTCTACACTTTGTACCATTGTACAAGGTATAAACGGCGGATTGTCCCTACTACTGAATATTGACTCTGATATTGTCAGCGATCATGCCTCTCCAGTCTCTCCCATTCAACATCCACGCGCGCATCATTCAATTCGTCTACATCCTCTCGCAGTCTCAAAACATCGACTACCCCACGCTTTCTGCGTGCGCGCTCGTATGCAAGAACTGGACCGCCCCCGCGCAACACCTCCTTTTCCGCCGCATTGTCCGCCCGAGCGACATTGACGCGGCCGCCATACTATGGCTGAAGTGCGCCGCACCGCTGCTCCTCCGCGCGTTCACATCCCGGCCGCAACTCAGCACGTACGTGCGCTCCATCGCTGTCCACGCCCTGCCCGATTGCGTCGAGCTCCTTCGCCGCTGCCCGCACATCGCCATGGTCCATCTTCTCAACATCGACCCACCCCTGCTGGAAGAGCTCCACGCTCTACACGCGCTCGACCTGCGCCCCTCCGTGCTCGTAGTCTCCGCACCCATGGACCGCGACGCGGTCCACGCCGTGCTCGCGGCACTACCCAGCGTGCGCCACTATGTGAGCCTGGAAGATCCCGCAGAATGGGGTATTGCGCCGCTCGACCTCGCGCTGCCCTCGGCTGCGCAGCTGCTCTCTGTAACGAGCAAACACACCACCATTGACTCTAGTCGATTGTGCGTGCAGCCCGCGACCGTGCCGGCCGCCGAAATACAATTCGAGGAGCTCGACCTCAAATATTTTTACTTTGACGACATCACGAGTGTCGATCTCGGCATTGCAAGGGGACTGCGCGCCCTGACGTCGCAGACAGTTCCCTCCAACGCCGTGCTCAAGGAGCTCACGGCCCTCGAGTCCCTCATCATCTGCAGTCTCTCAACCTGGCCCCCCACGTTCCCGCGCACGCTGCTGCACTTTGGATTTCACGCATACCAGGACTATTCCGGATACATGTGGGCTGGAAAGGCGCGGTCTATCAGGGAATTTGTCGCTGCGCTGGCCCGGCCGCCTAATTTGCGTCTTGTGTCGGTAACCCGTTGTACAGACATCGCTGTCCGGCATGCGCTGAAAAAGGCGAGCGCCTCGCGCGGTGTGGACTTCGTGGAGTATGCTCACCCCGACGCCTATCCGGTATGTTGACCTGAATTTTTCACTGGTCGCTGTCCTGAAGTAGAATTGCAGCGAGCACGATACGTCGACTGGTTGTCGTAGGAGTCTAGATGAATTATTCAGAGGGAGATCATACCTTGACAAAGTGCTCGCACGTCGCAGAGCGAGGCAGCGTGAATATTCATGCGTTGAATTCGGACATAGAGGTACCAAAACATGCGCACGGTACATTGCAGTCGATCCGTATGCTAGTCGATAAGTACCCAGGCCGCTATGATTCTGGAGAGGAGGCGGCGGGGGGTAGGCTCTAGCCTGTCTCCTGCAACGAACTCTGCGCATCACGAAAAGCGATCCAAACCAGCTGTATAACTGCTTGTCCCCCTTTTGTGACCATGCCTCGCCTTGGGAAGATGCGATGGGCCTCAGTCTGCGCCTCCTCGACATCAGCGCGACGGTACGCTCTAAGTCTTAGTCTCTGATCCTCGCGTACGCAAGTATCTCGTTTTCGACATATCCAGCTGTTTCTTGTCATCGATACCCTTAGCCATGAAGCTCGAACTCCCATGAGAGCCCACGCGGACAAGCCTCTGCCATGTTTACATTCGGCCGGCTTCGAATCGTTCAACATCTTACCGCGGTCCTCGTAGCCTTCGTACAGAAGGTGCGCCAAGTAGTTTTTCTTCCCTTCGTGTCCCTGAGCTGATTTTACTTCTTTTTTGCCCGTGGTCTGTCGCTTGCAAGTCCTGAGCGGCTCGCACGCTCGGTATTCAAATGCAGGATTGTTGTGTACTTGGTCTTGAATGGTGCGTGGTCTTACTCCGTGCATCAGGAAAAATATGCTTGTCTACGTGTTGCTGTGTAGGTGACGTAGCAGCCGTCGCACGGTAGACAAGTCCCTGTCTATTGGGACTCAGTAGCAACGCGCGCGATCTCCGTAGCACCTCATAGCGCCCGGCAGGTGTCCTGTAGCTTCCTGTAGCATGAGTGACATCTGCATAGATGATCTCCATAGTACTACGGAGTCCGTCGTAGACATATACTACCCATGTACCAAATATGCTGCTGGCACTGGCCCGCCCACGCGCCCGCGGCTGATGGTGCATTCTCATGACAGACAAAACATATGGCATTGGCTCATACAGGTACGGTAGATACAAAGTGTGAAACCCTTTCTAACCTTCCAACCATCATCGCAATTGTCGTGCCCGGCTTCGTCACAATCACCGCCGCTGCGTGCCATGCCCCATCGTCGAATGCGGTGGGCGAAGGGGAGAGTCCCGTATGCGGCGTGCGTTGATGATGTGAGAGAGTTGTGCGTACGCTCGGATGATGAAGGCGGCACTGGGCAACTGCAAGGACGGTGATACCGGCTTTCATAGAGGGCACGCACATGCGAGCGCCATCTCGCCAATGCGATGTCCTAAATTGAGGGGACCGAGTGCCACGGCGTGGAGCGCACGGGCGGCGCAAGCATGCGGTGCTAGGGTGCGCGCGCGAAGCCCTGCATCACACCATTAAGACAGGATGGGGGCGGGCTGCAGGAGCATCGTACCTTTGCCTATGGGCGCGCCTTCGGGCGTGCGGCTTAGACGGTACATCTCAATCCACATGCCCCCGAGGTTCGGGAGCCCGGGGTAGCCCGAGAGCTGCACGGTGCATCAGCATGCGCTCGACGCACGCGGCAGTGAGCAGCGGCACGCACGAGGGTGAGGAAGCCCGCGTCGAAGTGGTAACATGACATCCTTGAAGCGTGTGGGGTACTTGACGATCTTGGCGAGGTGCTGCATGCAGTCGGGAACGTCGTAGGAACAGGCAGCGGCGGGCGGGGCGCCGAGCGCCGCTGCAATAAAGGCTACCTTGACGTGACGCGTCGCCCGAGGTGGCGGTGGGCGACGTTGCACGTCGTTCGGCGTTGTTGGCAGTGTTTGCGGCGTGGTGTGTTGGAGTGTGCTGGTCGGAGGCGGTGGGTGCTGTTCGAGGCATGGACCGCCCGCTCAAACGAGCTCTCAAAGTCGGGCGACATTAGTGCAACAGAAACAAGCAGGTATATATGAGGACTTACTTATTCATGGGCATGCATCGGACGATACGCGCTGCGGTGAACGCACGAGCCATCAGCGATTGCTGTCCGTTCTCTCGAGGTTGTAATGTGCCTACCCATCCATCTTGACCATCAATCGCGTGCGCGGGTCGATTGCCCACATTTTCGATGCTTCAGTTGGGAGGCGAACAGTATGTGTTGCGCGAGGGGGCGGCGGAAGACGAGGGCGAGAAGACGGGCAGTGACGTGGCGACGGGACGACGCGGGCAACCAAGAAAAAAGCTCAACATTTGTTGTTGTTTGTACCTTGTTTAGGGCCGGTGTCAATCAGCCTTGGCGCGTTGAGAACTCGACCGACACAATGCACAATGAGTGGAAGTATACTTTTGGGATCGTCTCTTCACTTAATAACAATTTCCCCTATAAATGCAGGCCATGCCTGGATGTGCAAGCTAAAAATAAAGTATCTCATATTTTGCGACATGCTCTGGAACCGAACCACGAGCTCTGGGGAACTATATTGCATGTCAGCAGGTCTCCGCCGAATTACATCTAGAGCCGAGGTCGAGCTACAGCGTGCTACCGAGCCTACATAAGTTGCACTGCCTACAACATAGACTCCTGAGCGCTCGATAGGAGTCTATGTGTGCGCTGTAGGCTCATGTAGCTTGCTGGGCAGCTATGTGAATATATATTTTTCCTGATGTGTCAACTGAATCTCTTCTGACTACTTGCGTACTCTTTCGTCCTTGCGTCGTCGTTTGCCATGTCTCGAGCATCCCTGGACAATGCCTCCCTTGCGTTGCCGGATTGCACCTCCCTCTCCTCGCCAGATCGCGTCGCCTCGGTCGTGCAGCGCTTATGATCGTCTCCATCGACACTTTCAGCTCGCCTCACCGCTCACCCGCGTCTCAAGAGCCGAACTTCAGCGCGTTTGCTCCACGGTTCCTGGGTCATATAGCCCGCTCTCGCAGGTGCGTAGTCTTTCTCCACGCATCCCCGATCCTCTTTTGATTTGTCTTCTTTTTTGTCCATATTCCCTCGCTTCTCGGGGATGTTCTATGTCCACGCCGCCTCAAAACGCGGCACGCCCAGCTCGCCAACCGCCGAGGCCCGACACTGCGTCTCTTAACTGCTTCGACTCGTTCCTCAGGCACCGTCGGTCACCGGGCGCCTCTTCTTTGCCTCTCCTCATGTCCTCGCTGTAGAACTCGCTCAGCCGTGCTCATGGCGTGCTCTACGCTCGTTCTTCTTTTGCGTTCGTTGCTCAATTCCACACTGCGACCCGGCGGACAGTTGGCTCTCATATGTTATCTTCCGGGTAGATTCCCGTTTCTCTCGTCGTGTCGAATTCTAGCTCTTTGCCGTCCAGCCGGATCCAGCACGTCGGGGTCGCCATTTACTCTTCGGACTTCTGATATCCAGCGCGCGGTCAGGCTACGGAGGACATACGACAAGCATGTATGTTACGACGCGCTCATAATGATGAATAAAATGTTTTGTGCGTATGTGAACGATGCCGCTCGAGCATATGAAAGAGAATCACGACAGAAGAACCTCATGAGACCCACACCTCATCCTCGTAACTGCAACCCCTATGCTGCTGCTACCATCGCCGGACGCACGCACGAAGCATACAAGAGTGTCGAAAAATTGTCCTCTCCGGGCATGCGACACCGTGGCGGCGCGCGCGCTCCGGCGCATGTCCATCCTCATACGTCTGTTCAACCCGCGCTGGAGTCCGCAGGCCTCAGCAGTAGCGGAGGGTATGCGGGAATGCCGACGTCCTCTCCTCTCCCCCATGAGGAAAGGATGACGGCGGTGGATCGGATATCCACCACTGGTTCACTGTGTCCGAGGACACGGCAAATCAGAACCTCAAAAGAAGAGATTGTAGCACGGGCGGCGGGCGGGGGGCCTGCTGGGACGCGATAGATGGTGGGGGTGCGATGGCGAGGAGATGCGGAGAAGGCGCCCGATCGATGTGGGAAGTCCGAAGGCGCATATGGGATTACTCAGGACGTCGCGCAGTCAGCCTCGACCTCTGTGCACTAATCATGAAGACTGCCAAATACCAAATCTGTGAAGCACATCCCATCGCTTGGGGCTCTGGACGCTGGCCGAGCCTCAACCCATGGCCAGTCGGGCCCATTCGCTCCAGCGCAAACTGTCAACAGACGTCCACAACGCGAGCAGGGCGATTCTCATCGCGATCTTGTCCCAATCTCTACCCCTCGTCCAACAAGCATTGCACTCGTCCAACAAGCATTGCACTCGTCCAACAAGCATTGCAAAGGTGAGCACGGCGGATTGCCCAGTCACCGAATGCTGACTCTAATATTGTCCAAATATTGTCAGCGACCATGCCTCCCCCGCCTCTCCCGTTCGACATCCAAGCGCGCATCATTCAATTCGTCTACATCCTCTCGCAGTCTCAAAACATCGACTACCCCACGCTTTCTGCGTGCGCGCTCGTATGCAAGGACTGGACCGCCCCCGCGCAGCGCCTCCTTTTCCGCCGCATTGTCCTCCGCCCGAACGACATTGACGCGGACGCCATACCATGGCTGAAGCGTGCCGCCCCGTTGCTCCTCCGCGCGCTCGCATTCCGGCCACACCTCGGCACGTACGTGCGCTCCATCGCTGTCCACGCCCTGCCCGATAGCGTCGAGCTCCTTCGCCGCTGTCCGCACATCGCCATGGTCCATCTTCTCAACGTCGACCCTCCCCTGCTGGAAGGGCTCCACATCCTGCCCGCGCTCGCCCTGCGCCCCTCCGTGCTCGTAGTCTCCGCACCCATGCACCGCGACGCGGTCCACACAGTGCTCGCGGCACTACCCAGCGTGCGCCACTATGTGAGCCTGGAAGAATGGGGTACTGCGCCGCTCGACCTCGCGCTGCCCTCGGCTGCGCAGCTGCTCTCTGTAACAAGCAGACACACCTCCATCGACTCTAGCCGACTGCGCGTTCAGCCCGCGACCGTTCCGGCCGCCGAAATACAGTTCGAGGACCTCAACCTCCAATACTTCGACTTCGACTTTGAAGACTTCACGAGTGTCGAGCGCGGCATTGCAAGGGGACTGCGCGCGCTGACGTCGCAGATAGTGTCCTCCAATGCCGTGCTCAAGGAGCTCACGGCCCTCGAGTCCCTCATCATCGGCGACCTCCCATCCTGGCCCATCAGTCTCCCACGGACGCTGCTGCACTTTGGATTCCACGCGTTCAAGAGCAGCCGCAGGGAGACGAGTGCGCAGTGTATCGAAATCGCTGTCGCTGCGCTGTCCGAGCTGCCCAATCTGCGGCTGGTATCGGTGACTCGCTGCTCAGACCACGCTATCCAACGTGCCCTGAAAGGGGCCAGCGCCGCGCGCGGTGTAGACTTTGCGGAGTACGCTGACCCCTACGCCTATCCGGTACGTTTATTTGACTATTCGCACTTGTCGCTACTCTGATGCAGAATTGCAGCGAGCACGATACGTCGACTGGCTGTGGTAGGAGCTTACACATATATTTCCGAGCGCTATCATACCTTAGAAAAAGTATGCGCACGTCGCACTAGGCACCGTGGATATCAATGCGATAAATCTTCTTTGGACTTGGACAGAATCGATATTGAGTCATCAAATCATGCGCACGGTGCGTACAAAATAATGGGCCGTATAATACTCGACATGTATCCAGGCCGCTATGAATTTGAACAGGAGGCGAGAGAATGGGAGGATGCCGAGGATGCCGAGGATGCCGAGGATGCCGATGCTCACCTTCGCGACGCCGGCCCGGGTACGTTCTCAGCTCATCCTCACTCTTGCTCACGTATCTCGCTTTCTCCATATCCAGGTCTTTCTTCATATCCAGCTCTATTGATGCCCATGCCCTTTGCCATGAACATCGACTTCGCAAGACGGCCCACAGCGGACAAGCCTCTGCCACATTCGGCGCCCTCTTGAGTCGCTCAACATTCAAGCGCAGTCCTTGTAGATTCGGTCTCGAAGGTGCGCCATGTACTTATGTCTGCCTCCTCGTCACCCTGAGCTGATCTGCGCTCTCTTTCGCCCGTGATCTGTCGTTTGCAAGGCCTTAGCAGCTCTCCCCTGCCTATCCCCGCCGTCTCGAGAACCGCCCAGGCGCGATGTTCCCTCCGTAGAATGCTCCATCGGTGCGCTTAGCATTCAATCGCAGCATCGTTTTGTACTTGGTATGATGGTACGTGGTCTTACTCCGTGCTACCTGAACCTGTTCTGATTTGCGTTCTTCTTCGTCCATGCATTGTCGCTTGCCCTGCGTCTCCGGCATTCGTGGTCAACGCTTCCCTCTCTTGCCCGCTCGTGTCTCCCTCCCCTTGCCATTTCGCCACGCCCCGCTGGTGCAAAGCTTATGCCTCGACAATCTCAGCTTGCTTCCCCTCTCGAGAGCCGACCGTCAGCGCTTTTTCTCCCGGTTGCCATGGTCATAACATCCGCTCTCGATTTTTCCCGGAGGTGTGTAGTCTTACTCCACGCAATCTTTTTCAAGCACATGTCATCGCTTCCCGGTGATGTTCGATTTCCACGCTGCCTCAAACGCAGCACGCCCAGCTCCGTGGACACCATCTGCTTCGCCCCGCCTGTGATGCATACGGCCTTCTTCCTCATGCATCATCTGCGGCCTCTCTTTTCGTCTCTTGTCATGCTATCTAGAGGTCGCTCAGCCGTGTTTCCTGGCGCACTTTACGCTCGGTCTTTCTTTGCTGCGATCGCTGCTCATTCACTCACCGCAATGCGGCACAGCCGGCGACATCTAGCCCCCATGTGCTACCTTGCGGGCAGCTTCTTGTTCCTCATTGGATCTGCCTCATTGTTGTCCAGATTACATCGGGTAGTTGGCATGGGCTACTTCCTCTTCGATTCACTGCGTGGTACGACAAAAACATGTATTTTACGGCGCGCTAGCACTCTTAGCAGGTAATGATACATGCCTTATGTAAAAAGCGCGTATGTGATGCGACTCGGGAGAATGAAAGACTGACAAGGAAGTATCATCGAAGACGAGACTTGGGGGCCTACATGTTGGCATGGCCATCAACGCCTCTTCCTCGGGTTCCAGCCCTCTGCTGCTGCTACCATCAACGCACGCACGCACGAAGCATGCAAGAGTGTCAAAAACCTCACCGGGCGTGCGACTCCGTGGTGCCGCGCGCGCAGGCGCATGTCCATCCTCATGCGTCTGTTCAACCCGCGAAGTCCCCAGTCCCCAGAAATCGCGGAAGAGATGCGGAAATGACAACATCTTCTCCCCTCCTTCTTGAGGAAACGATGCCAGGGGTGGGTCGGATGCGCGTGCATCGAATCCACCCACTGGACACTTCAAGTCAGGAAACCAGCCTGAGGACCCTGGGTTCCGAAGGTCACGGGGGCTGGCGAGATGTCTGGTGGGGGTGGGAGATGTGCGCCCGATCGATGGGGTGCTCGGAAGACGCATCAACAGCTGTCCACAACGCGCCTTGCGGCCCTCTGCAGGAACGGGACGCAGACATTGCGGCGCACTCTCATACCATCGCTGCCCCAAATCCCTCCCGCCCTCATTTCTCGCTCGCGCTACACAACGGAGAGTACTCGGCTCGGCGAGCCGTCGATATCCCGCCCCAGAACCTTCGAAGCGAAGTCAGTCATAGTAGGTATCTTGGTATCTCCATCTGTATAGTCACTCACACTATTACTCAACTGCAGGGCTTTTCTCATCGCGATCTCGCTACACTGGTCGCGATCTCTACACCTCGTCCGGCCAGGCCATCGTAAAGGTGGGAGCGGAGGGTTGTCCCGGCCACCGGGTGTGCTGACTCTAATCCTGCCAGCGATCATGCCTCTCCCATCTCTCCCGTTCGACATCCACGCGCGCATCATTGAATTCATCTACATCCTCTCACAGACTCGAAACATCGACTACTCTACGCTCTCCGCGTGCGCGCTCGTATGCAAGGACTGGACAGCCCCCGCGCAGCGCGTCCTTTTCCGCCGCATCCGCCCGAGCGACACCGCAGCACACGCCAGCCTATGGCTGAACCACGCCGTGCCGTTGCTCATTTGCGCGGTCACATCCCGCTCGCACCTCGGCACGTATGTGCGCTCGATCGCCATCCACGCCCTGCCCAACATCGTCGAGCTCCTCCGCCGCTGCCCGTACATCACCCTGCTCCATTTTGTCGGCAACGGCCCACCCTGGCTGAAATTGCTTCACACCCTGCGCACGCTCGGTCTCCGCCCCTCCGTACTTGTTGTCCCCGCGTCCGCTGAGCGCGACGTCGTCCACACCGCGCTCGCAGCGCTTCCCACCGTGCGCCACTTAGTGAGCCTGGATGATCCCGAAGACCAGCCCGCTGAACCGCTCACTGGCGTCTCGCTGCCCTCGGCTGCGCAGCTGCTGTCCGTTACGAGCGATGACATCATGGACTTCAGCCAAGTGTGCGTGCAACCCGCGACCGTGCCGGCCACCGAAATCAGGTTCGAGGAGCTCGACCTCTACGACCTCCACTTTGAAAACATGTCGAGTGTCGAGTACGGCGTGGCAAGGAACCTGCGCGCCCTGACGACGTACGGGGCGCCGGAAGGCGCCGTACTCAATAAGCTCACGGCTCTTGAGTCCCTCATCATCGGCGACCTCCCATCCGACTGGCCATTCAGTCTCCCACGCACGCTACTGCACTTTGGATTCCACGCAAACTACGACAAGTATGCACACGATTGGCCCTGGGAGAAGGCTCCAAGGGAGCAGCGTATCACAAAATTTGCCGCTGCGCTATCCGAGCCGCCCGATTTGCGGCTGGTATCGGTGACTTCCTGCTCGAACTACGCTGTCCGAGATGCACTGAGAGGGGCCAGCGAGGCGCGTGGTGTGGATTTCGTGGAGTATGCTGACCCCTCCGCCTATCCGGTACGTCCACTTGAAGATTCGCACGGGTTGCAATTCTAACCTAGAATTTCAGCGAGCACGATACGTTGACTGGTTGTGGTAGGAGTCTGGACCAATATTTCAAAGCGGGGATCATACCTTGAGGACGAAAGTATGTGCACGTCGCGGCGCTAGGTACCATGCGATGAATGTTCTTCGGACTCGGACAGAGACGAGATTGACTTAAAATGCGCATATTGATATTTCCGCGAGAATGGTCACACACAGCGTACATGTGCACTAAGTAGCAACGGCTCGCGAAAATACGCATCGGCAACCGTGATGCTTGCGCAGACACGATGCCACCCACCTATCTCCCGTCGCGTCACCGAGCCCAATCCCGACCGCCAGCCTCTCTATCCACCAAAGCGCGAGATGAACTTGAAAGTTGCGCCGATGTTCAGCCGGCCTCGAACATCCCGAGTTATGGGGCATAGAGCAGCTCAGGCGACGCAGTGACTCTGAGCGATAGGGTTGAAGGAGAACCGGAGGATGCCGGCCGAGGATGCCGATGCCGCAAGGCGAGGCGCTCGCCCGTCGAATTTGAACCACTGGCAGCTCTCCGCCGCCTGCAACTAACTCTTCGCATCACGACACGCGATCCAAACCATCTGTGCGATGAGGAGATGCGGCGGGAAGAGGCGTAGTAAACAACCGTCAACAACGCGTCTTGTCTCCTGGGTCGTCGGCGTAGATTAATACGACACAAGCAAGTTCTCTCGTTGAAAAGCCTGATATTTGCTGTCCGGCATGCATACGGGCGTACACCAAAAACATTAGGACATCCTCATGCAACGAGCGCGCCCCCCGCGAGCACGCCCGCAACCGCGACCGCCACTGTGGCCCACGCGCCCGCGCCCACGTCCGTCCACGCCTTCTGCGCGGCATTCGGCGACGTGTTGAGCGCGCTCGACGCAGCGCTGCTGAGGCTCGACAGTACCGACGACGCGGTGGACGTCGCCGAGGACGCGCGGGACGACAGCGACGACGCGGCGGACGACTCGGCGGAGGAGAGCGAGGAGAGCGCGGAGGACGCCACGGAGGAAAGCGAAGACAGCGCGGAAGACGCCGCGGAATTGGTGGCGGATGCGGAGGACGATACTGTCGGTCGGCGTCAAGGGTGCATTTACGGTAGGAGAGGGGCAGGGACGTACTGGCAGCGCAATTTGACTGCTGCAGCTGGCGCGCGGCATCTTGGTCTTGGGACGAGCACTGGGACTCGAGGCACTGCTCCACGGCATTCTGATAGACTGTCTTCGTGCATGAGCACTGGAGGTCCTCGCTACATGGTATCCTGATTAGCTCGTACTAATGAGTATGTGCGGTGTGACAGACTAGGAGCAGCCCGGCGTGGTCGAGAGGCAGATGAAGATGCACGGCGAGGGGCCGGAGATGCCAGTGGGCACGGCGGAGGAGGACTGGGCGAGGGCGGGCGCGGCGAGCGCAAGGGCGAGGGCGGAGAGCGCAGGAGGGAGCCTCATTATGATGGCGTCGGGGGGTGGTAAGGCTCTTAGGAAGCTGTGGATGAGGAAGAGAAGGAGTTGCGTGCATACTTTATACCCCGCCCGCGCGGTCTGGGGGCAGAGAGGGGCCTGCTCAAAGGAAAGACCAGGGTCATGGCAGTGGGCCGAGGCTTTGACGTGTCGGATGCTGCGTTGACGGAACCTGCGTTAAGGAGTGAACCCGGCGGCGAAGGTACTCCTGTATCCAGTATCTCGCGGGTCCTGGTCCACGAAAAGACGCTTTGGCAGGAGGCCGCACCGGTCAGCTTTGTGCTAAACCCACCTTCAGTGTCTCACCAGCCCCTCACATCGCATGAAAGACAACTGCGAAGATCAGATGTGCACAGTTCATTTAAAATAGTTACTTATGTTCAATGCATCGTTCCCTCGCGCACGATACTCCTGCAAAAAGCGAAAAGCGCACCATTCATAAAAACATCCGAAAGCGCGACCGCCACAGTGGCCTACCCCCGCGCCCGTATCTGTCCTGGCCTCCGCTGCTGCGCTTGGTGAGGTGTTCGATGCGGCGAGGCTCTAGGTGGATGGCGCCGACGATGCGCGGACTTGGCGGAGGACGCGAAAGAGCACGGGTGGCCGAGCGCAGAGGAGCAAGGAGTTCCAGGCGGATGCGGAGGAGGACTCGAGCGCAGACGAGGGGGAACCGACGGTGAAGGACTGACACTGTCGCGACGATGGCGGCCGCGATCAATGTGCGCGTCAACAGCTGTCAACAACGCGTCTTCCCTCCTCCCTGTTGCTCTACGTCATCGCCTCTTGCGTGCGCAAACAGCACCCAAACACAAACAAAGCGGCGCGCTATAAAGCACTCGGACTCTCGTTGCGCTCTCGCCCACCGTCTTCTCTTTCCCCCTCGTCTCTCCCGGCCCCCGGCGTGAGTCCTCTCTCTTCCTTCAAGTTTGCGCACCTTGACTACTTCGAGAACTCTCAAGTCATCAAGACAACGGGCAAAGTGCGTCCGATTAAGCACCCTTTGGGCCGTCATATCTCCTGTCTGATTCCTACTTCATAGCTTGGCATCCGGGCTCGTCGTCGCCGGTCGGAAAAGTCATCCCCAAAACCACACATAATCAGTGCGTCTTCGTTCGCATATAGTATGTGTTCAGCGCCGACTGCCGCGGTATTCGCAGCCGAGAACACGAAGAAGAGCCTCGCTATGTGCTGGTACGCTCCATTTTCCCGCAGCATCTAGACTGTATGCGCGTATTTTCTCGCGGACGTGCTGGTGCTCATGTTTGCCCTGACGAGGTATATGCGTGCTCACTCTCCTATCTCGCCTTGCTTCTGTGTAACTGACGCTCTTCCTGGATGACTCAGAAACTGTGGGCATATACCCACTGCGTCCGTGTCTCTGTCTACCATGCTCAGTGCTCGTCTGAAAATCTCAGTATACAATCGCGAGGTGCCTTGCTGTTGCTGGTGCGCCCGGATATTCCCCGTAGCGTGTCGACTATATGCTCATATATTGTCGCGGACGTGCTGCTGCTCGATGCTTCCTTGGCGGGGGGGCATGCGTGCGCTCTCATCTCTCGCCTCGTTTCTGCGTCAATGACGGGCCATTCGCAGATGAATCCGACCCGGTCATGCCATCTATCCCGGTGCGCCTTCCACTCCGACCTCCATGCTCAGCGCTCGTCTGAATAATTGAGTACACTGTGATGTACCTCACTGCTGCTGGTGCGCCCGATCACCCGCATCGTCTCGACTATATGCGCGTATATTGTCGCATATGTGCCGGTGCTTGGGTTTGCGCTGGCGCACAGACATGGGCTGCACGTGCGTTAAATCCATGCTTCTGAGGTCGTGATACCTGCTTCGACGGTGCTGCATACCTCTGTGCCGCTCTCCCACGTTGCGCGATCACTCTCGCCTGCCCGCCCCGTGCAGCTCGAGCGGCTGTCAGCGGGCACATTTCAATTCTTGTCGCTCTGCTCAAGGTTCTGCTACGTTCTAGCGCTTTATTGTCGGCAACGTCTCGTATACCTCGCGTAAGTATATGACCCCGAACCTCTATCTGTGGCTGAATCTGCTTATCGGCCTAAGGCTCTGGCCGGTGGTATGGGTGAATCGCCTTTGTGTTTCACGCCTAGCGTTTGATTTCTTTCGCAGCGCCGAGCTCGCCTCTATAGCGAGTGATTATCACTCTGATGGACGCTGCACAGCGCTAGTAGAATAATGTGGCATTCGGCTCGGCTGCGCGGTACGTTTCTCTGCTCTCTAGGATAATCCAGCGTTGGTGAACTCCGCGCCTACCGCTGCGAGGTTTGTCAAGGCTCCTCCGCTCTGCGAACCGTCTACCAAGCACATCTCACCATCGTTATCCACGTCAACATGCCTCTAGTCCTATCGGTGCCCAGTCTCTGACCTTCGGAGAAGTGCTTCTCGCGTTGTGGCCTTCCTGTCCTCGCTGCCAATACGCCAAGTTCTCGACGCACGCGCGTGGGTGCCTGGACATCCTGCCGGCTCACAAGTGCGCTTCTATCGTGTGCGCTTCCGAGTTTCAACCCGCGCATCTTTCCTGTGAGCGCACGGGACCGCGACAGGGCCCCTCTTCCTCCGCGCGCCCCGTCCTCGGTGCTCGTCTCACGCAGCTGCGAAGTCGCCTCCAGCGACGCTGCCCGCTCCCACTGCTCTGTCACGCGCTGCGCGGCGGGCTGTGAATCTCAACTTGAATTCACGCGCGCCCCCGAGCGCGTCGGAATGCGCGTCGGCCATCGGGGTCGCCGCAGACTCGCCAGGCGACGGCCGTAGCGCGGCGTGCATATCGTCATCATGGCGTTCGAGGTCGGCCTGCGTTGCAATGAGAATGTCTCGGAGCCCACGTCATCGCAGCCAAACTGGTGTTTACGCGGGCTGGGAGCCTGCGTCCAGATCGTGCCCAGCGGTTTCTCAGACGAGTGCGTCGCGCATGCCCGCCCACGCGATAGGCCGCGACGAGCTGGCCGCCACCGTATCCGCGCACATGGAGGCGCGTCGGCCATCAAAGCAGCGATTGCACGCCCCGCTTGCCGTGACACCAGACATATCGTCGGGCGGCGTCCATGGCATCCGGGAGCCGGATTCCCCTCGCCTGCCAGACGCCTGCGAATTCGAAGTGTTTCTGATTCCGCGGGCGTGCTTCTCTATTGTGATCAGGTCCCCATGCGCGCGGGGTCCGCAATTCCGATCGATAGCGGGGTATAGCACGCCAGCGGGGCTCGAGCTCCTTTCTGCTCAGAGGGCGCGACGGCGGCGAGCAAACAGGCCTACAGAGTGTATCATTCGGGGAGCAGCAGTACAGAACCGACGCGCGCCTACAAGCCCAAGACCGACCATAATTAACAATACGCGTGAGTACGGCGAGAACGCTGTCGACGGGGAATTAGGATAATGAAGAGAACGACGACCGCGCGGAAGCTACGAGCAGCAAAAAGGGGGAATGGATATAGGTGATATATGTACGAACAATAAAAAATGCGACGAACGACGCAGTCCGATGGGGTACGTGGGGGGAGAAAAGAGAGGAGGCGCACCCCACGCACTGATTTGACAAGCCATAACGCACAGGAAGAGTCGCTATTAGACCTAACATACTTATCCACGGCGGCGGCGGCCCTCACGCGCGGGCTATTTGGTTGGAGCGCGCTCCTCAGACCCTCATTCCAACAGCAGCGGCGGCGTGGGCAGCAGCGCGGGACTCGGAGGCTGGAGAAGCGGACGCCCCGCGGGCGTGCGGTACGTATCCTCGAGGAGCTGCGGCGTATGGCGCGCCTGCGCGGGGGGACCGCTGTGACTGTGATAGTGTTGGGGAGGGTCCATTGCGAAAAACGCCGCCTGCTGCGCCGCCTGCTGCTGCTGCTGATGGTGGTGCGCCTGCTGCTGATACGCGAAATGCTGGTGCATGTTGTACTCCGCCTCCGCCTCCTCCGAAGCGCGCCGCTGCTGCAGCGCCCGGAGCTGCGCCTGCTGCTGCCGGTGGAGGCCCGCCGTATACGTCGCCGAGTGCGAGCTGTGCGGCGGATGCGACGAGGGCGGCGGATGCTGTGAGGGGGCGCGATGCTGCGGGTGGTGCTGGTGCTGGTGCTGGTGCGCCGCCTCCGCCGCCTGCTCCCGCTGGCGCTGAAACTGGTAGAAATGGTCGAGCTGCTGCATCTGCATCGGCGTCATTGCAGAGCTCCATGACGGAGAGCCGCCGAGACTGAGGGCGTGACTCGCCGCCGTCGCCCCCGGCGGTCCCAAGGCGCTCTGCGGCATCATCGTCTCCTGGGAAAGGTCGCTTGCGAGGGACGGATGCGGCGGGTGGGTCGGCGAGCGCCGGCGGGTGGAAGGAAAAGGGAGAGTCGTATCCGGATGCGCCAAGTTCTCCTGCATCTCCGGGTTGGAAGGCGGGCCCGCCGAGGCCTGCGTGTGCGGCGGGTGGCCCCCGAGCTGGAGTGCGGCGGCGGCGGGGTGTGCCAGCTCACCGGCGCGTCCATAGTGGAGGGGTTGAAAGGATAACTGCTCGGCGGGCCCGCGAGGCCCGCCCAGTCCAGGTCCTCCGGGCCCGAAACCGCCGAGAGCAAGGTGGGCGGGGTAGTACGCTGCGGGGGCGGTACCTGGACGTGTAGCGGTGGACGGCCGTCCGGGGCCTGGTAGGGGAAATAGCGGTTGTGCGGGGACCCCCCAGTGGTGGGATGGGGGGAGTGCAGAGGAGACGACAGCTGCGAGGGGTGGGAGGGATCGAGGATTATGTGCGTCGGCAGGTTCGCGAGATGCAGTGGGCGGCCGACTCCCACCGGATGGCGGGCGCTGCTGCTGGTGCTGGGCGGGCCCTGCGGGGAGATCGGCGAGACCGAATTCGAGTGGCTCTCGAAAGGACTGGCCGGCTGGTGGGGGGGAGGCGGATGATGGGGCACGAAAGGACTGGCCGGGGTCACGAAAGGAATGGTTGTGCGCGGAGCGTGCGTCGACGCGGTCGAGGTCGGCCGTCTGGACGTGCCAGGTGCGGGGGGCGGCCTGGTGGTACATGAGGGCGTTGGAGTCGCCCTCGTAGCCGGTGCTGGTGCCCGGGCGCTGGTGGAGGGGGATCGAGGCGGGGAGCTCCTCCTGCTTGACGCCGCCGTGGACGTCGTCGTCGTCGTCGGGCGAGAGCGGCGGTGCGTTGGGCCCGCCCGCCTGCGAGCGCTTGCCGCGGGACTGGGTGGCCTTGTTGGCGGCGGCCATGCTGGCGTGGAGGGAGGTGAGGTCGCGCATCATGCGCTCGTTCTGCTCCTGCTTGTCGGCGTGGACGGTCTGGGCATGCTGGCGCAGATTGTCGAGGCGGGAGAACTGCTTGCCGCAGTGACAGGTGAAGGGGCGCTCGCCGGTGTGCTTGCTGTTGTCGGGCGCAGGCGTAAGGAACGAAATGAAAAGAGAGGGATGGGGGAGGCACGCACCGTATGTGCCTGGCCAAGTGCTCGCTCCTGCTGAAGACCATGCGACAGTCGCCGTAGCCGCGACACTGGAACGTCTTTGCGGGGGCGGGACGGTAGCGCTTGTTGATGCCGGGCTGGCCGTTCTGCTGCGACGGCGGGAGGCCGTGCGGGCTGGCGAGGAGGAGGGTGGCCATCTGGTCGCTGTCGGTGGGCGGGGAATCAGGGCTGGCCATCTAACACGCGCGAGCGAAACGAGCTCTGATCCAAGGCTATAAGGAAAATCGTGCCTGGCCTTAACGGGACATGACACACACAAAATATCCTCCATTAAGGCACCGGCGGAGCTCCAACCGCACGCCAGGGCCCCAGGCACCCCGCCCCCGCCCCCCGCCCCCGCCCCCCCGCCCCCCCCGCCCCCGCCCCCGCCCCGCCGCGCGCAGTGTCCGCGACCGCGCCCAGCGACGCCCGACGGCGGGCGGCACGCCCCCGCCGCCGCGTCCAGCGCGCAGCGCGCCGTCATCGCACAGCGCCTGCCTGATCCGATTCCGCTTCGCGTACGTATTTTCCCTGCCCAATATGTCCTGATGCCCCCACGCGCGCCCAAGGCCTCCCGCCGCCGTCCTCCTCGCCCACCCGCGCACATCTGTCGCGCATCGCCCCATCCGCGACCATCTTGATCCCCCGCTCGGCGCGCTCCGCTATCTGACATCCTCTGCGCCTCCGAATCGCCAACGCCTCCATCATGTGTCTGTCACCACCGTGCATTCCCCGCCGCCCCGTCACCTCTGCGTCCCCGCTGACTTGCGCTCACCCGCGGACGAGGGCGGCGTCGGGCGCGCTATCTGCATCAAAATACGCGAGCCCGGCGCGAGCACGGAAAAATACGTCAAAAGGACCATCTAGATCGCGCGCCATCAGCGCATGCGAGACTCGTGGCCCGCACGTGTCGCCCGTTCCCACCGTTGTTCTCCATCCGGGCGCCTCCCCAGACCGCGCCCCCGCTTCGACCTCCCCTTGCTTTGTCGTGCCTGTGAGCCTGCCCGGCGACACAAAGTCTAATTCACTCGCACAAAGTTGCAGCGCACCCGCCCGCACCGCTTGCCGCCGCGTGGCGCTCGCCCAGATGGGTCGCGGCCGCCCGGGGATTTGTGTCTCCGCTCGCGAAAAAAAAAAGAGAAAGAATGAGAAACGACGTCCCAGCACGTGTCTCGTCCGCCTGTCCGTGTCGCTGGCCACAGCGGTAGTGTACCTTTCAGTGGCAATATAAATGGCGCGCGTTGCTACGTTTGCAGTTTGGATCCGGTGCCCGAAACATGTGCGCAGCGGCAGCGCAGGGTTGTTCTATTGAGGCAGGCGATCGAGCGGCCGCCATTCAGTCGATCACACGTATATGCTTATCCAGATCCGACCCTGCGGTGTCGCTCCCGAGGCGGGTGCTAGACATTCAGCGGCGGGTAGCGCACGACGATCTCGCGAGGAGAGCGCGCGAACGCGTCGAAGCAAATGATATTCTCTGAGCCCAGCGCGCAGGGAAGATCGGCGCTCGCGTTCTCGTGCAAAGAGGGATGTCGCGATGTTCGAGTCGTGACGCACCGTCGGCGCCCCTGGCCACCGTTCCTCCCGGATCAGACGTTCCTGTCCACTACAGCAGGCGCACGGGATCACGGCATATGCGCCATTGGGGCGTCGGCCGCGGGTGCGAAAGAGAGGCGCGCGCCGAGCCGGAAATGGGCTGCGTTGTCCTTATCGTGCGGTCTGGCCGCTGACGCGATGGCGGCGTGGACATGTGGCCCGTCGGCGCGAGGCGCGCACGCGCGGGCGCTGGCGGCGGACGAGGTTGATAGCGCGCCGCCAATGGGAGCGGCAGCGTTGCCCCTTCCGCCGCAGCACCGTGGCGGCGAGGCATGCGGCCCACAGCGCACCGTGCGCGTCGCGCGAAGACAAGTGACGGCCCATGTGACGATGTCGCGCATTCCGGAAGTCGAAGTATTTAGGCAGCCTGGGGAGCCCACGCCCGCTTCCCTTCTTCATTAACATCCTGACACACGGACTCCGCCTGAATGTTAAGTACGGCGCAAGCCCGCAGCGGAACAAGTGCGCTGGGAGGATGTGCCCACCGGCGAAGGTAGCGCGGCGCAGAACACCAAGGCGCGCTGCGGGTGCGGGCGCGGGTGCGGGCGCGGGCGCGGGACGCGGACGCCTCGCCTCCCCGCCGGCGCGCGTGTCGGCACCCCGCCTCGCTCGCTGCAAGGTTCGCGTCCCGCACACCCTGCATCGCGAATAAGGATAGATGCGCGCACCCGCCAAGCTGCGTCTCACCGAGATCTTCCCGCACGCGCGCCGCCAGATCGACGGGCCATCTCCCGCTGATGCGTGCATTGCGTTATCTCGCGCACCGTGCGCGCCGATAGGCTCCTGCGCGAGCTGCAATTATATGGGGCACGCCCGCATCAAATGCGCGTCTCGTCATGGGTCGCAGCGCCAGATCAGAGCCTATCAGCACAGAGCCGGCACACCTGCGACGCGTACACACCGGACGGCTGGGCTGGGCATTTGATGGGTGGCGTTCGAAGGTGATGCAGCGGCGTGAATGGAATATGACGGCAGACGGGCGACGGGTCAACGCTGAACCTGGGCGAGGCCTGCACTCTCGGAGTGTACGGGAGATAGTGCGGGTCAGGAGGAGGGGCGGCCTTCATTGTGGCCAAAGAGCGCGCCTTCCCCGAGAAGCCCTGCGAGGCGACCAAATAAAATGGAACATTTCGACGTCGTTCTATCGCGAGCATAGGGTTGCACAGGAGGGGAAGCGGTCGAAGTTCGCATGTCAAGCGTTACCGACGCAAGCGATGTCATCAGCGAGTGACCGTGAGGATCGAAGTCACCCTGCATACGTGGTGCCCTTCGACGCCGGAGAGTTTGAGCAGTGTATCTTAGCTGGGAGGATGGAAGACGAGAGCTGCAAGTAGTCGAAGACTGTCCAGAACAAGACCCGGTCACGTCGGGCGCAGCATCCCTCGTAACCCGGCAGAAGATGCCTGGCGTTGTCGGGGCGTCGCTGCTGTTACCACAAAGATGAGGCATACACGTCTAAGTAATAGACAGAAAGAAGTTGGAGTCAGAGCGTACGAAGCAAGCAGCGCACGACGCGAAGGGCATCGCGTGGCCCCCGTGGTTACCAGCGTCCCACTGGTGCCCGGGCACCGTCCACAGGCACCGTGCCTTACCCCACAATCCTCAGCCATGGATTCACCTTCGCCTTTGGCTCGCCGGGGCCGAGCCACGAGGACGAGGCTGCGCAGTCCATGTCTCAGGCACCCCGGGGTGGCCTCGTCGCTCATCTTACCGGCGTTCCACACGGGTCCCTTCACTGAGACGTTGAAAGCACCCCGGAGTGAACGCTCTCGGAGCCATGCGCTCGATCAATATGTGAGGCCCTTACGGCTGCGCGCGAGCCACGCTGCTCGGAGTCAGACCGGTCGTCACGGCGTTGAATAGACAAACGATCTTCAGGTCAAGGGCATCCAATGCGTCGTGTTCAGATCTATCAATCCGCTGTCAAACAGTTTTGATTGCTGGCACGTTCGACGTCAACCAGACGCCACAGCGGGGGAAAATTGGTGTGATGGTCTTCCATATCGTAGTTCAAATGAGTGGAGATGGGTCTAGATGCGTGGTGAAAGTGAGAGGTGGTATGACGCCGGAGCGCACGCCGCACGGGACCAGTACGAGGAAGCGGCGCTGTAGTGAGCAAGTTCCGCCGTTCGTCGCGGACGCCATTCTTGAGACGACAGCCGGGCCGAGTTACCAGAGCATCACGCTGGATTGATCTTGTTCGCAATCTCCAGCAAAGTTGCAAACGCTTGCGTCTGCGGATTCGTATGCGCGCGCGCTAGAAAATTACGACATGAGGAGGCGCCTGGATATCCTCACCAGACACGTACGCTCCAGATGTTCCTCCTGACCATGCCCCGGCGCTGTCATCGCAAACGTCTGACACGCGTCGACACGCCACGCCCCAGCCGGCTTGACGCCGAGCCTCCTGCCGACGTTCTGCCTTACCCACGTCAGCTCTTTCTCGACCATGCCCCGAGCTTGTTTGAGCGCCGGAAAAGGCGGCTGCCGCTCGGTGGTAGAGAGGAAGGGTTGGAACGCGCGAGTGATAGCGAGCCACTCCGGATCGAATGCCACGACGGGCGCGACTGTGGCAGCGTGCCCCGACGGCACCGGGACGTCGATCACCTGCATCGCAGTCAATGGGGCCATCCAGCCGTCGAGAGAAGGTGGGCGCACCTCCAAGAAGTCCGTCCCGAAGACGCACTTGTCGAGACCCACGAATCTGGTACTGGGCTGAGTCGTCGGTGTTGGCATCCCCGGGTCCTCTTCAACACCAAAGTCGTACCGTCCCTCCGCCTTGCGATAGAGGCGTGCGCTACGTTCACGGGGCCGGTGGCTGTCTTCATACGTAGGCATGGCGGCCCAAGGCATCGTGTTGCTCGCGTCTTTGGCGCTCTCTCCCGCCTCGTGGATCACGTTGGCCTCGAAGCGCACGTGCATATGCGCAGCGAACCACCGCGGCGGCTTCAGGTTGAGCAGAAGATCCATCAACGGAGGCGCACCGAATTTCCCTTTCGCGATGTCCTCCTCAAACTGAGGTCGGTCGTCTAGGAGCCCTGCGAGATCGCCATGGTGCACAATTTCGCTGGGCCAGTCGTGCGACAGAATGATGTCCGGCGTCGACAGCTAGAATGCAATTGATCGGCGGCCTGACCTCGAAATGGCGGAACTCACCAAAGCCATGCGACGAAGGCTATATTCGCGAAGGTGATAGATGCTTCTCACAGTCGATTTATTGTACGGGGCTCTTTCATGATGCCCTATTGAAGCGGTCGGCGGAATTCAGCGACAAGACGGGCCCGGGCATACCTTGGTAGAAGCTTCTCCTTTTGAAGATCCCCGAAAGTCCGGCAATGCGGATGCCATCGACTTGGACACAGCCAGCGTGTCCTGGAAAATAGATCCTCGGCGCTAGCCACCCTCCATGGTATCTACGCCATCAAGCACGCGGACACTGACGACGAAAGAAGTCAACTCACAGCTCCCACATGTAGCTTGAGGCTTCATGATTGCCTCCGATGACAATCGTTGGAAGCGGCGCAGTGGCCTCGCCCGTGTAGAACCTTGGGGAAATGAGCCACGGCGGCCGGAGCTATGTGAAGAGTAGACGAGCGCACTTATAGAACTCGCCCAGGCGTCTATATCTCTGAGGTGCGGCCATAGTCTCCACGTCACGCCGATTGCGCATGGCTTCGAAATCGCCACAAATTAGGAGGAGGTCGACCTTATACCCGTTCTGCGCCTCGAGCCGAGCTATCTGGTTGTATATCGTGTTGAGCTCGCCATGGCAGCACCCTTGTACTGCGATCTTGAGTGATCGTGCGTGATACGTCGAATGAGAGCGAAAGCGAAGGGAGGGAAACGCTCTCGCGACTTGCATCCGCCAGCACTAGCCGCCAGGCACGTTATGAATCACGAGGCACGCAGACCAAGCAGAACGAAAGACCACGCCGGGTGCACACCAGCACGGATTATCGAGGAGCAACAGCCGGGAGGCCCTTCACCAGACAAGTTGAAGGCGAAGTTCAAAAGTTCAACGTGGCGCGCAAGCGGAGGCGCCGTAAACACGGCGCGCTCTTCCGAGTTTTCTCACCTTCCTCATCCGGAGCGCCTCTCTTCGACCGCCCACCATGCATACGAATCGCAGCCATCTGTTTCCTTGATTCTCTCGTGAAAACCTATGCAGATGCGATGACGGATTCTCGGCTTCCGTGGCACAGGCGTAGCTGCGATCAGCCCTTTACCATCTGACGAACACGGGCGGGCATCACTAATCTGCTGTTCAGTCTACTTTGTCTTCTGTTCTTGATGATGCCCACTGCAGCCTCTCAATGATGCGCGTTCGAGGATAAATTGCGAGCCCTTGGTATGGGAAAAGACCATCGACCTCCAACAGCGCCCGCCACCATCATCACTATCATGATACTGCCACACTCCCAGGCTACGAGTACATACACTGCGCCCCCCGTCGCCCGTCGATTCTTCCCTCCTCTCGCATGCCTTTCCAGAAGCTGTCTTTTGAGAGCTTGTGTCTAGGCTCCGAAAACTCTGTCGTATCGTCGGGCCGACCCGACATAGCAACGCCCGACATTCTAGCATCCTGGCAGTTGTCTTCATATTGCCTTGCCGACGCTCCTCCCAGAAACGAGGCACCATTCTAGCATTTTGAGGTGGGCTCCATGAAAATGCCGAGTTCATTGTGCTCAATATGATTGTCGTTACCAGGCGTGATTCAGGCGTGTAAGTCGAAGTCGTCGTCGATGGTTATTGCGCCCTTATCTGGCTCTCATTGTTGCTGAAGTGTCTCCTCCCGTTGCTATGCTCATACTGTTTTCATAGAACGACTTGCGACGAGAGCAGTCTGCCCCTTTGACACTCATACAACGACCCTCACCCACCCCGCAACGTGTTTATTCGTAAGAAAAGCCAGAGACTTTGGTGCGTCGATCATTCGTTTATCCAAGCCTGGTTCTGAACGAGCTGCGTCCGTTGGCAGACTTGACGCCTCGATCGACGCCCCGATATTGCCTCGCGAGCCGCACCGTTCATCCGCTTCGCAGATACCATGTCAACGCCCAATATACCCTCGTACGTCATGAACCGCAGTACCTCGCCGTGAAGAAATACATATCCTTCGGCCTTTGCAGATCATCACATCGCAACGGCCTCCCCACCTTGACGATAGTCGGCGTAGCCGTCGGCGGAACGCTCGGCGTCGCCCTGCTCCTCTCCATTGTCCTCCTTGTATTACGATGGAGACGCAATCGCGCGGCATGGAGAGAGTACTCATTCCGATACGGCATCCCCCATGGCGAGCGGGCGTCGCAGTGGACGCTGTTCTCGAGCACCAGCTTGATGGATGTCGGCGGCGGGCGACCATCGACGTTGCAGGCCCCTGAACCGATGATGGCCAACTCGCGAACGTCTGAACGTCGCGTGCTGCTCGCATTTCTCCCTCGCCTTCCCGGGAAGAATAATCGGCACAACACGTCTGCGGCGTCTGCGAGATCGGATTTCTTGACGGTATAAACTTTCCATCCCCGCACGCGCCACATATTATGTTGGATAATGATGTCATGCCCTTGTACAAACTCACTATGCTGTATCGATGTTACTCTTCCGTTGACTATATCCTCAGATTAAATTTTCGCTTTCGCGCCTTTGCTGCAGGTCTACATGTTACAATTATGTTTGGGAGACTGCTCGAACAGATACCTTTCTCTACAATCAATCTGTACTGAACACTACGACGCACGGGTCAAAGATCGAGCATGCCAGAAGCAAAAGCGAGCAACAAGCAGGTCAGACGGCGCAACCTGGCGGTGAGCCTACAACTGTAAAACACGGAGAAAAACAGGGAACATTCCGCCGCATGCGCTCGCCTGCCCACTAGCTAGGTTTGCGACTGCCGGACGACTTCGTAGGAGAGGTGACCGCGATCCGCGGTGCGCTCGTGTTTTCCTTCGCGTGAGCGGACGAGGGACGGGGCAGTGAGATGGTCGGGGCAGCCGCGCGCTCTTCGTCTGTCGGCGGTGTGTCGTCCACGGGCTTGAGGGCGTCGGCTTCTGACGGGCGGGCCGCCGCGCCGGCCGGTGCGCGGCGGCGCGCCTCGTCCTCCTCCGCGCGGCGGATGACGTCGACCTCGCCCTGCACGACGATAGCGTCGAGCCAGCGGTGGTGCACGAGCTCGCTGGCACCCGCGCGCTTCTCCGGGTTGAGCCGCAGCATCGGCGAGAGGAAGGACGCGATCGTCTGCGCCGTCTCGCGCGAAAACTCGTACTTGTCGTGCAGGACCTCCTCGAGCGGCCAGTAGCGCAGTTTGTTGATGTGCCGGAGCTCGCCTGCGCGGGGGAGCGTGAGCGGGTGCGCGCCGGGTAAGATGCAGCGGGAGACGCACCTTTGCGGGTAAAGAAGCGGGAGTTGTACTTCCCTTGGAGTGCGGGCGTCTGCGGGAACTCGCCTATGAGCTCGATAATCTGGGCGATATGGTCTTCGTCCTTGGTATACCGAGAGCCCGCTTGAGGGTCAAAGAGGTAGTCGCCGCCAGCGAGGAGTTCGAACAGCTGAGGGGACGTGAGCATGCGATCGGGAGAGGCGTAGGGGCCTGCCTACCACACATGCGACGCTCCATATGTCCGCGCTGGGCCCCCATCGCGCGCCGAGGAGCACTTCCGGACAGCGGTACTGCCGTGTCTGGATGTCGTCGGTAAAGTGATGCTCGACCCATGTCGCTAAGCGCCGTCAGATTTCGACAGCGTCCGCATTGCACGCGGAGAAACGCACCGTTCCCGAGATCCGCGATCTTCACCGTTATACGCTCGATGCCCTCGACGGGTAACGACGGCTGGTCGAGGGACATTGCAGAACCCTCCGTCGACGCGCTATCTGAATGGCCCGGATCGACCTCCTTCCCCTTGGCCGATATTGGCGGCGGATCTTGCAGGTGCTGGGAGAGCAGCGAGGGGCCGCTTGCCTTGATGCCGTTCGGGGCGGTCTTCTCGCCGAAGCCGGGGTCGCGCAGGAGCTGCGCAATGCGCTCAGACGCCTGGTCCATCTCCTCGGACACGCCGCGGCGCGTCTTGTCGTCGTCCGCGCCGAGCGAGCCGGGCTTGCTGTTGTCCGTCGTGCCGCCGCCGCCGCCGTCGGCGATTTTGCTCATGCCGAATGCCCACTTGTCGAGCATGGGCGAGGCGTGCGAGGATGAGGGGGATGGGAGCGGTTGGGAACCGGTGATGAAGACGGACTCGGAGCGCGGGGTCTGGTTGCCGCCGCGGCCGCGCGAGGGGGGCACGCCGACGAGCTTGGTGGGCGGGGGAGTTGCGTTGACGGAGGCGGCGGCGAGCTCGGCCTGGATGATGGACTCGACGTCGTCGATGCAGATGAGGACGTTCTCGGGCTTGAGATCTGCAAGAGGACGGAGGCGATGGGCGGTGATCAGGGAGCGAGTAGGGGGGCGCACGCACCGGTATGGATGACGCCGCAGCAGCGGTGCATGTAGTCGAGCCCGAGGAGGACCTGCTTGGCGATCTGGCGCACGAGGGCTGCGGGAACGCCCTTGCGCTGGTGACGCTTGATGAGGCCGAGCAGGTTCTCGCCGAGGACCTCAAAAACCATGCATACGTGGACGCCGTTCGGGCCCTTGTGTCGAAAATGGTCGAGGAAGGAGATGACGTGGGAGCGGCCGGGGTGTGTCTGTGCGGGGGATGGTGCGGGATTGGGATGGGCGGCGGTGGGGGGTTGGGGCGGTGAGGCGGAGGTAATGAGCCGCTGAAGCAGCTTGATCTCGTCGAGGGCTGTCTCTGTGTAGCGGGGCGCGGACTTGACGATCTTGAGCGCGACATGTCGGTTCATCCTGGCGAATATGAGGACGCGATGTGAGGATCGGATAGAATGTGCGCACTTTGTATCCCTCGCTAACCAGACGGTCGAGAAATGGCCCCAGCCGAGCTTCCTGACCACAACGTAGCGTTCATCGGAGAAGGTGTCGCCGATCTGGACAGGGTGGTAGCCGCCTTTGCAGTAGTCCTCCCAATCTTCCTCGTCTTCGGTCATGACGGACTGGGAGTAAGATGAATAGGAGCCGTGCGACATGGCCCGAATTGATTGAAAATACAGCTGGTCGAGAAGCAATTGGTGGACCGTAAGCCTGCGCTAAACCGTCGGATGATAAGCCGCAGATAAGGCCTTGTGAGGACATGTAAGGACCTACCTGCCCCTTTTAGCCCCTGCTGCCGCGATGTCCGTCGTCCTGCTTGCTCTGCGTCGTCCGCGCGCGGGCGGGAGGAAAATCGGAGGGAAAAGGGCACCGAGAGAGCAGCCCAAACGAGTTAATATTCGGCCACGTGCTCCGCGCCTATCGCGTCGCGGCTTTTAGTGTGTAGACTCTTTGAGCCTTGTAGCAGCTAGCTGCCTTGCAGCTTGCCCTCACCTTTTATCACCTTGTCCTCGTCGTCGTGTCGCATCGTGCTCTGCGCCGGGAGACTCGCTTCCGCACGACTGCCGTACACGAAAAGGGAAGCTCGTCTTGTGCCCTATTGGGAACCCTTGTCAGCCTTGTGCTCGTCATCTCCCTCGGACCTTCCCCCAGACTCTTCTGCCGTGCTGCGTCGACGTAAATTCCAGGCGGCTCTCTTCGCTTTCACTCGCCCCAAGACACTTCACTCATTCGATTGTGTGCTGTAAAACAGTCATGCGACCTCCCTTGCCTTTTCGGTCGCGGCACCCTGGTCGCCGCCGCGAGTTGTTGTGCTGCTCGCTGGTCTCTGTCCAGCACAAAATGCGCATCAGCCCACGGCGAATTCGAACGCTGGCCAGCATCTCTTCGCGCGCCATCGACTCCCAGCGCTCGCCGAAACGCGTGGTAGCGGCCCCGCAGCCTGACCCTATGAGATCCACGTGTAACCCACGCCGCTGTCCAGCCAATCCAAGCGATCTTTATCATACTTAATCTCTCTTCTCCTTTCACTTCGCCCCATCCCCCGGTCCCTGTGATCGACCATGATCCCCTCTCCTCGACTCTAGTGCGTGTCTGGCCGTCGCCCCTCCCAAACGCCATCCCCCCTTCCCTCTCTGCCGTCCCTCCTCAAGATAGCTCACTGACATGCCGGGCGTGGACCATACGACAAGGTAAGCACTGGCGCTCTCTGGTGCGTCACCATCACATATCGCCTTTGTTCGACAGATCTCGTCAGTATCCGCCCGACGACATCATGGACGATGTTGGCTATGCTCCGTCATCTTCATCCTCAGAAGACGTCTTCTCGGAGAAGGGCAGCACACATTACAGGTATGCACGACTACGGCAGAGCGCCTTTGTCCTCCCCATCTCATGTTGTTCACAGCTCCAGCCGTCGAGTCCTCGCTCATGTTCTCGCCCGTAAGGAGCGCGATGCCAAGCAAATGACGCAGCTCCTCCGCATGTCTTTCGACAAGCTCGATCAAGAGTCTGAGCGAGCCAACGATGCAGAGCGCCGCGCCGCGGAGTGCCTCGTGCGCGCGCGGACGGCCATTGATGCCCGCGTCATCGCGGAGGCCGAGGCAGCCCGCTACAGGGAGGAGCTCGGCCTGTACAAGGTGCAGCTCGACCAGGCGCAGCGCGAGATCCTCCGTGCGCAGGAGGTTGTAGACGGCCTGGAGGCACGTCGGCGGGACGCCGAAGAAGAGGCCGTTCGTTCACGTACCGTGGCGAGGAAGCTTCAAGAACAGCGCGCCGTCGACCTCGCGCGCGAGGATGGGCGCAAGGAGGGGTGGAGGGACGGTGTGCGGAGAGGTTGGCGCATGGGATGGGAAGAGGCGCAGGGCGAGAGGCGTGCACGCGACGACCGTGCGCGCGCGCGGCCGCGCCGAGGACTCGAGGACGCCCTCTTCAGCGAAGTCGGCGAGGAGCCCGCTGGCGCGCGCTCCAGCTCGAGCGCATCCGAGTCATCCTCGCTCGTCAACGTCCCATCGCGGGGTATTCCGGAGTGCGTCTATCTTTCACATTGCATCCCTGCGCAAATTGATAGCCTTTTAGGATGGACAATGGAGGCTTGCCATACCCCGACATCGCGCCCATGGCCCCTGCTCCTTCCGTCCCCACGCTCACCACGCCCTTCCGCTCGCCGTCGCCTGACCCGCAGCCCCCGAGCCCAGACCGGCGCCATACACGTGTATCAAGCCGCTCACGCCATCGCACCCCTGAGCCGCTGCACCAGCGGCCGCCCAGTCAGCCCCGCCACGCCACTCCCGGCCCACGCTTCTCGCACGCCCCGCTGGATCAGGATCCCGTCGTCTCGCGACCATATACGCCCGGCACCAGCCACTCGCGCTCGCGCTCTCGGGCATACACGCCACACGAAAGCGAGGCGTCCATCATTCGCCCCATCGGTGTGCGCAACACATCACCGTCGCTCCAGCATCGACCCATCTCCGTTCCGCCCGATAACTGGATTCCCACCGCGCAGGATACGCTTGGGGATGGGCGTCTGTCGATATACCTACCGCCGCCGCACGAGATGGTTGAGCCACCTCGCGGCCCGACCGAGCCAATCATCATCGTGGCCACCCCACAGGGCAGCCCATCCATGCTGGCTCAGTCCATGCCGCCGCCAGGGGAGATACAGCGCAGGGACTACGCGTATAGCAATCCCCGATCGGCGCCGACTTTGTCGACGTCGGCGATTCCGCAGCACATCGCGAAGGCCGCATCTCAGAACTCTCGTGGGTCGACGCACCTCTCGGAGTATGAGCTGCTTGCGCCGGTGGATGGTCAGCCTGCGCCAGGTCCTTCTCGGTTCCGTCCTCCTGAAGACGACGAACTAGAGTATATTGATCCACCACAGCCTGTCCCGGGGCCTTCATCGTCATCGGGGCCATCTCACTCCTTACATCGCCGACAGAACTACGAGGCAGGTGTCTTCTTCGGTCAGGCTCTTCTGCTAGTTGACACTGTATCTTCGCAGAGCGGCCGACGCAAGGGCCCTCCTCGACCTAGAGAGATAGTTTTCCCAGCACCTCTCGGCCCGGCTGTTGAACAGCTTGCACCACAGCCGTCAACCTCATATGCTCATCAGCACGTCTACGTGCCTGCTCGACAGGATACTGAGTCCCCGGAGTACACTAACTTTGACATCGGTCGCAATCGTCCTCAACGATCGCGGACCCAGTCAAGTGGAGTAATCGGAATCACAGTAGAACCGCCAGTGCGTAGTAACGTTATAAGCGTTTCATTCTTCCGCTCATCGTAGCTGTAGTCCCCGGGCAACTCCACTCCTTCGCCGGACGACAACGGGACTGTGATCAGCCAGCCTGACCTTCTGAGTCCCGACCACGCCCACCGACCTCTCACCGCATCCGATCACCTCAGCGGGGCTGCAGGCCAGCCGCCGCGTACCCTCACTCCTCTCCCTGAGTTTTCTAATCTTCCGCCCACGTTTGTCCCCAGCGGCTCTTCGTCAAGCACGAACGTCAGTGCCCCGCCACCGCCGCCACACCACAGGAAACGCTCGCGCACGCCCACGTACGAGGCTGCCCCGGTTCCGACTGGAGTGCAGTACCCTTCGTCACCCTTGACGCACGGTGCACGTCCTGCGAAGCGCGTCGCCGCTGCAGGCGATGTGGGGCCGCTGTCGCCTCTGTCGAACAGCAGCGGGTTCCTGGGCTTGCTGCCGTCGAGGCTTCCGTGGCGGCGGAACACCACAAAGGAGTGATCAACCATCCATAATGCCCTCTTTTCACTCACCTTTTTCATTGCGACAATCACAGTTCACGTCGTGTTTCTATTTGTACGCTTCGCTACAGCCAGGGACTTTCAACCACGCGCTTTGGACTCGCCCACAGGTGGGATTCGGTACGTGACTAGGTCACTTGTCTCCCGATCGCGGGCTGGCCCTCGCTTGATATGGTCGAGACTACATCCACAACCATGTACGCATAAACCCCATGCCTTTCGAATTTGTTTCATTACCGAACTCTGTACGAAGCGGACGACGAATATGTACATCATGTAATAGCAAGCGTTCTCATGTGTAGAGGTTTTGATAACCGTGTACATATGTGTTTTGTCGAGGACTTATGCCAGCGACTCTCTGCCATGTACATTTTGAAACGAACAACGGGAGGCTCGACGCACTGCCTCGTGTATTGAATGCGATGTTCTCTTTGCTGTGATCACGGGAGCCACAGTCGATGATCTAAGCGTGCAAAGACGGATTGAGCGTGCGCGGGAGTACAAACTGTTGTCGAAAGGGCGTCTGCGATGAAATGTGTGCCAAACGGAAATGAAATGAAAAGGGACGGGGACGGCCACGTGGCAGGCCGATACGGGGCGGGGGATGAAAGTTGAAAGTCCGGTGATATGAGTTGACGGGCGAAGGCGATAGATTCGGTTTGGTTTCCCGCCGTTGTGCCCCATCATCTTATGGTCCTCTAAGCAAGAACGGTTTCGTCTCCCGTCTCTTTGCCCCTTCCTTCCCTCCGAACTTCCTCGCCGTAACAAGGACAACGCCTGGTGTGAGTCTCCGCTCTTTGCATCGCTTTTTTTGCGCATTTTTGAGCTTTTATACGCCCACTAGATCCTCGCGACCCTTGCCGGTTTCTCTACCCCCGCACACCTAAGACGAACAGTACGCTTGAGCCCGGCTCGCGACTGTAGAACACTTCCACGCGACCACTCACGCCGACCAGCACCCCCTCCGCCCACCTCCAAGTTCGCTCTGAGCCCCGCTCGCGACTTGCCGTCTTCCCCCAATCCCCGATACGTCCTACGACAGTTCCCGGATTCCGCTGAGCAATCGCGTACCCGGCCTGTAGCCCCCCCCTTCCACCGAAATCCCCATCCCGTCCTTCGAAGATCTCCAGCCCTTCATCACTCAACCCCACGCTATCGCTGCATCCTACATCTTTCCTGCACCTTCCATCATCGCATATTACACGACCAATGTCCCTTACACTCCCCATCCCCTCGTCGCCGGGCAACTCCTCGTCCGCCGACAGCCCTAACGCTCCCCCGACCCCCGTATCCCCGACCAATTCCGTTCAGACGCTCGCGCTGCCACCCTCCGACCAGGCCTCTGGTCCCGTTGGCTCTGCCGCCAGCAACGCTGCAAATGCCCAGGCCAAGCGCAAGCCCTCGCGCCGTGCCAACACTGCTGAGAGGAGGGCGACCCATAACGCCGTCGAGCGCCAGAGGCGTGAAACACTCAACGGGCGCTTTTTGGTGCGTGCCATCGTATCTTTTCTTCTGGTCCGACGAAAACTAAAGCTGTGCGCTCGCTGCCCAGGATCTCGCCGCCCTCCTTCCGAACCTCGCGCAGATCCGCCGCCCCTCGAAATCTGCGATCGTCAACTCGTCTATCGCGCACATCCACTCGTCCCGCCGCCACCGCGCCATGGCCTCGCGCGAGATGCGCCTCCTGAAGCTCGAGACTGACGCTCTCCGCCGCGAGCTCAATGAATGGCGCGACCGCGCCAACCTCCCCCGCGTGGAGGAGCCTGTCCGCAGCGAAGCGTTTACCATGGTGCTGAACGGCGAGGTGGAGGTCCTGACCGTCATCCCCGGCATGGAGGACGAGGACGGTGACGGGTACGGCGACAACGATGACGACTACCCCACGGGCCCGGCTGGAACTGTCGGCGCGATCCCGGAAGAGGCCGAACAGTCGACGAACCCGATGGCGGCGCCCCTCGTCAAGAGCACCGCTAACCCGTTCGCTCACAACGTCCCCGGACCCGCTCAGCTCACGCACATTCTTCCCCGTCCCGCCGCGCACGGCCGCCCGGTCGTTGCCCAGACCATGTCCTCGATGTCGTTCGAGAACCCAGCGATGCCCTCGATGTACGACTCCCACATCCCCTCGCAGCAGTTCCAGCAGTTGCAATACGGCCACCCGATGTCGCACGACAACGACAAGGCTGCATGGAGCAACCAGATCATAGCCGCCCAGCAGCAGATGCAGCAGCAGATGGCCGCCGGTCCCCACGGCCTCTTCACGCCTCCCGGCACGTCGCACGGCCCCGTCCCGAACCAGGCCTTCGGCAACCCGGCGTACTTCGCCGCCATGCAGCGCTCGCAGGGCAACATGCACTACGGCAGCCCCATCGACAGCGAGGACGCGTCCTCGGTCAACTCGTCGTTCGGCCGCGGCCGGAGCGCTAGTATGAACGGGAGCGGGTATGGGTCCCCGCCGCACGGCCGACCAGGCTCTACTGGGAGCTATGAGATGCCGGGCATCTTGGCTTCCGGCATGCCCATGGGTGGTTCTGCACCCATTCCCGTTGGCGGTGGCGGAGGCAACACGAACGGTTTCGCCATGATGATGTGAGGCGTGGCCGCTCGCTCCCCGTTTCCCCTCTCTCCCCGTCTCCCCTCTCTCCTATGTCCCCACACCACGTCCTACCCCGCACTGTTTCTTTGATACCGCTTCGCCTCCAGAGTCGCACGATGCCCTTCACGGCTGGTCGCGGCGCGCGATAGGTTTTATTTCTTGTTTATCGTGTGCTCCCGATATATACCACCTCCTTCTGTCGTGCGCCATAGGCCGCCGTCGCCATCCTCCTACTGTCTTTCACTCTGCGTTCCGCCGCGCGTTTTGTACCTGTACTGACTACTTCTTTACCCCCTCATCGTCGCTAACCTATAGCCCGCGTCTGCTCGTTGGTCCGATTCCGTTTATTTTGCTCGGCGGCTCGCAGAGTGCCTACCCGCCTGTCCACGCTCCTTGCTGGTCTCGTCGTACGTACGCATCGTCGCATTGCATCTCGTCGCCTCGTCGGTTGTGTCTCGTCTACATACAGGTCTTGCGCTGTTGTAAACTCTGTCTGTAGACTGTCTCTGTCCCTACCTCTTCCCCCCCGCTCGCCCTACCTACCTTCCATATCTATCGCGCTCCCTCTCTCATGCCTAAACTATACAGTAATCGGAATATTGATCTCTTAGTTTCGCTGTGTGAGAGGTTGCGGGGGCGACCCGTGTATCTGCGCGGGCATCACAGTCGCTGATTCGTGTCTGCAAACCATTGGTAGTGCACATTAAAGCTGTATGCATTCACAGTTGTGGTGATACGCCTCCTCTCGGGCTCTACGCCCTGCCAACTTCGCCTCCTCTTCAGAATCATAGTGATAGCGGCAAGATAGCGGCGCATGTTTTTATGTCTCACTTATTTGATTGTCTCTGTCCGCATGGATATTCGCTGCCTAGCTCTGCGACGTGTGCATAGGATGTCCAAGGTATGATTCCGCTCTGGAATACTGATATAGACTCCTACCACAACCAGTCAACGTTCCGTGCTCGCTGCCATCCTGCATCAGAGTAACGACAGGTGCGAATATTCAAATTAACGTACCGGATAGGCGTAGGGGTCGGCGTACTCCACAAAGTCGACACCACGCGCGGCGCTGGCCCCTCTCAGCGCATCTCGGAGAGTGAGGCTTGAGCAACGGGTTACCGATACAAGCCGCAAATCCGGCGGGTCGGAGAGCTGAGAGGCAAGTTTTCTGATAGACTGCTCCTTTGTAGCCGGCTGAAATCCGGACGAAATCCGGACCAGTCGTAGGATGCGTGGATGTAAGCCTACGCTTACTCCGGTCCGCTTTCCTCCGCCACTTTCACATGTCATACGCGATCCCATGACATCACATTACACGCTGTCGCATTCCTGTCTCTCTACGTACATATATCACCAGTGCTCGACACGTATATGCTACGCTCTTTCCCCCCTTCCTTCACGTTCCCTGTCCCGCTCGCTGTCCCCTGTCCTCATACGCCGTTTCCGCTTGGTTTCCGCTGTCTCAATCCCAGGCCCCGTTCCTGTTACATCGTGTGACCACGCTGAGTGTTGCCGCACCGCCGTGCGGTCTTCCACTTTTTTTTTAACACGAACGTTCGCCCACGCTGTCTCCCCCCGCCGTCGTCACGCTGCCGCCCACTACCCGCCGCACCCGCTCCGCCTCGCAACTCACGGTCAACGTCGCGGTTCCGATCAGGACACGAACATCCACATCTCCAGTCAACCTTTCGCCGCTTTCGAGCATTCCCAGTTCGACGTCCGACCTCGGTAGCGCCACGACGAGCCTCTGGTCATCCCTGGCCCTTGACAGCGCCGCCCCGATACCCTCTCCGCTGAGCCCCGACGCTCCCATCGCACCAACCACCGTCCCGTTACCGCCATCGCCGCCACCTGTACAGTCACTCCTGCCGTCGCCAACCGTACCGTCCCCGCCGCCTGCACAGTCACTTCCGCCACCCTCCGTCACTCCTTCCCTACCGCTCGACTGCTCTGATTCCGACTCGGACTCCGATTCCCCCACGCCCATCTGTCGAATCATGTCTGACACCGCCACCACGACCTTCGAACAATCGGCCCCGACCCGCGTCCCCATCCTCACGCCCGGCATCATCACGCCCGAAGTCTTACGACACTGGGAACATGGTGCCCTCGCCTGCTTCAAGCACAAGAGCATCGACCCGCTCAACCAGGTGCGTATGATCTCGGACGGGCTCCAAGACCATCGCCTACAGGACTGGGTCTACGTTCAGAAGGATCACGTCGAGGCGCTCTCCTTCCCCGACTTCCTTGCAGAAATCCGCAAGAACTTTCTCGAGCGCGACTGGGAGTCCCGCGTTTCAGCGAAGCTCCTCAACTCGCAACAAGGCTCAGGGTCATTCTTCCACTGGTACCTCGGCCTCTCCGCGCTTAACAGCACCCTCCGCGATACCGACTCATTCCTCGACGACGACGCGCTGCGTCGAAAGCTCACCGCTGGCCTCCACCCCAAGCTCGGCATTGCGGTCACGCGCGCACGCCTCTCGTCATCCCTGTCGCTCCAAGACTGGATCAGCGAGGTCGACGACCTCGATGGTGCTCGATTGACTCTCGCCGAGGATGTCGCCGCTGAAGTTGCGCGCGTTGCGCTGATACGCTATCACCCGGGACGGACCCTAGCGGGGCATGCGGCGAGTGCCTCTCAGGACAACAACCACCAACACTGCCTCCTATACGTCGCGATCCAGACCGGGTGACTAGACTTGCAGAGTGGGAAGGTGTTCGTGTCGCTGTCTTCGCGCCCTCCCGCGGTCGTGCGGGGCCACCTCCTACCGCCTAAACACCAAACTAAACACTCACCTGCCTGGGGATGCCCTCTACGGGATCCGCCTCCGAATGCTTTGCACCCGTGTGCGAAGCGTCCGCCGATGGGCCGTCGCGCCCCCTCTTGCCTGTCTGCCTGCCTACCTGTTCCCACATCGGTGGGGTCCTGCCTTCCTAAGTCTGGTAGCGCCTCAGGCTACAGTTTCTGTGAGGTAAAGGGTGTGGGTGGCTTGCGCCGCCCACAGGTTGATTGGGTTGCTACATCTCGCGCAGCTCCCTAAGTAGTGGCTCTACCTACGTCGCTAAGCCCTCCCGATCTAGCCCGTTCCGTCACCAGTCCCGGTTGCTCCTGGGTCGCCGGACCACGTTCCCATCACCCTGTGACGGGAGAAAGAGGCCCAGAGGCAACGCGGGCAGAAGGTCATTAGTCTCGACGCAGGATGCTATTAGATTACGGTATGATAGATTAGATTAAGTCGGAGTTTGAAGATGACTGTAAGTATATAAGTCGTGTACTGACAGCATCGTGCATCATCAATACAACGTGTTTCTTTTTCTTTATCCTCTCCTCGTCTCATCGTCTCCTATTTTCTCTCTTCAAGTCTCCTACAAGTAAGGTAGTTGCTAGACGACTACGAGAACCGACGACACGACGACGCGACAAGTCACGAGCGCGTGAAGCTTCTTGAGCGCCATCAGTGCGCCCACAGAACCACACACGCGCGACGCACTTGGGCCGCCGGCGCCTCGCCCATCTCTCTCTCGAGCCAGTCACCAGGAGGAAGCCTCCTAACGACTGAGCTCCCGCTCGGGCCTTGCGCCTACGGGCGTGATCATCTCCCCTCGCCCTCCACTCCTTCCGTGCTACGGAGGAGGTCTGTCAACACGGGGAAGCCCCGTACCGACAGGACGACACACCTTTGGTTCCTTCCTGGGCTCGTCTCTCGCCCGTCCTACTCCGAATCTCGAGACTCACCTGCTAGAGGCGTCTCAAAGGTGGACACATCCGGAAATCCGTAGGACACGAAGACCGACCGGTCCTGAGGAACTTTCTTTGCAGTTGGGTGCAGCAGTATGCCGCCGCCCAGCCCGAGTCATTTACAGACTCCCTCCAGAGCTGCTACTTTGGATTATTCTTTCACTCCCAGGCGTGCTGGAGAAGTGAGAGCACAGTCACGTCACTTGCCAGCAGCCCCTCAGTCGGAGGAAGATATTACTCTGGACAATATATCTCGTGCAGAAATTGCGGACAGCATTTACGCCAAATTTCGCACTTCTCCCGACGAGTACGAACCATCTCTAGAAGCGCGAGTAGAAGCCTTGATCAGTGTTCCGCTGTCACAACGATACATTCTACGAGATGGACCTCTATTACCCGTAGGATCGGAGCAATATTCGTTGAAGTCTCACGCGCTGTGGCCTGCTATTGGAGTAGCCGCAGAACTTCAAGATTTAATTTCGCAACTCTATGCACTCCTGGATCCTCCAAGGTCGAGCTTTATCATTGACAATAATAACCATCTAATCGTTGCGCTGCGAGGATCCCGCACATTGAACGAGCTCGACTTAGCTTGGGAAATTCTTGTACACCGACTCTCCTTAGCGGTCAAACACTTGGAAAAAGCTCGAGAGGAAATAGTAGGTTCGGTCAGGATCGCTTCGCCGGCCACGACAACGCAATCCGAGACAGTGCGACTCCATGGATTAAGTACTCTTGACGTTCTTAAAGAGTATTTACAACGGCCTGCTCTGAGAGAGCGCATGGACAAGTTCATCATGGATTTACTACGAACAAATGCGCAAGCTTTACCCCATGAAGTCTGGCCTCTCCCGGACAATTTCCTTGATGAAGTCATAGCGGCGGAATCGCAGTCGCCTCCAAGAAATCTAGCGCCCTCTCCTCGACAGGATACTCTTATAACCCCACCTCGTATACGAGACGAGCCCGAGGAAGCCTCGGGACAGGGAAATAAGGGTAAAGGAAGAGCGGACGAGACTATCATCGGGGAACAGCATACTCGGTACGAAAGCTTCGCAACTGGGGCTTCGAGTCGGCCACGTTCTTCTTTACCCGCGCAATTATCTCTACAAAATGTGGAGCATCCGCCTTTTCGTAAAGCAGGAGATTTCTTCGAGCGATTCAATAAGCCATCGGCAACGTATGTGTCACAAGTGCTACCATATACGCCAGTACGTACGGCCACTCAGGTTTCTATGGCTAGAGGCGACATCACCCAAGGATTGGGACTTCCCGGGGGTATACCGGGAGCGGACCCGCTTCCTTCAGAACTTGAAGATGTCGCCGAGCAGACCCAAGTTCAACGGACACCCGAGGCAGATACTTCCTCCAAAGAAGTAGCCACGTACCTCGCTCCATCGATGTATAATGCGGACGCGGGAAACATCTCGAGTATGCCACACAAGCGCAACCTTTACGCCCAACCTGCGCTCCAGCCAGCGATCTCTCTAGAGGCCATGGGCGTAAAAGCGCAGCCTATCTCTCAAGGTCTGCCGGACCGCCAAACGCCCCCGCACATCCGAAGCGCGAACCTGAATAATTTCACGGCCCAATCTACACGCGTGGAACGCACGGTTAACTTCGAAGAACGTGTACCTTGGGACAAGCGTATAGCTAGAGACAATGGCGATGAATTCCCGACTGGGCCATCCAGTTCGCTACCTCTCATCAAAGGAGAATGGCCTCGAAATTCGCCGATGAAACCAGATCAACAGAATCTTACTCCGCCATGGGGCAGTAATTTTCCGCTCGCGTCTCGCCGGAACACCACGGCAGCCGGGTTTCCCTCTAAACCTGACCCGCTTCCTGAAGATCCCTCAGCTAGGTACCCGAACCACGAAGACTCGGCGGAACCAGCTGGCGGAGGAGTTTCCGGAGGAGGACCTCCTGGATGGCCTCCTCCACTAGGAGGAGGAGGAGGATCGGGAGGTGGACCCCCTGGCGGACCATCAGGATTTCCGGGCGGAGGGCCGCCCGGCGGATATCCTGGAATGCCTGGAGGTGGCGGAGGACCACCCGGACCACCTGGAGGAGGGTTACCTGGAAATTTTCCAGGATATCCCGGAGGAATGCCTCCGGGAGGACCCTACGGACCGCCTGGAGGTGGAGGACCACCCGGAGGGCCACCCGGTGGAGGCGGAGGGCCGCATCCAGGGTGGGGTTACCCTTGGCAGTGGTACGGCTATCCCAACGTTCCTCAAGGCAACCTGAACCTCGGACCGAGGTTAAAGGAAGAACTGAGGCCTGATCACTTGCCCAGCTGGGATGGAAACAAACATACCGCTATCGCCTACTTCGCCGACGTCCAGGAATTAGCCGTGATGAATGAGTTGCTTCCCGCGGCTATGGGACGCTGGCTATGGACGCAGTTAAAAGACAACTCGCGGGTGAAGCGGTGGTGGATTCAGGCGTCATGGCGCATGAAAATCTACATGATGTCCAATCATTTGAATTGGCTGAACGGACTCAAATCCGTATTTCTAGGACGTCAAGGGCAGCTGGAACGGAACATGGAATTCATGGAGATGTTCTTCCGCCAGAAGGGACATGAGCGCGAAATGCCCGAGGATTACCTTCAGAGGCGCATCATGTACGCTCGCGCTCTACTGAACACGGATAACGGAGGACCCGAAGAAGCTCAGATCGTCCTTCGCAACGTGCCATCTAGTTGGATGACGACATTGAATGTGCCGTTACCATTAAGCACGGACGATCTTACTCGAAGGGCTCAGGATAACGCCTTGGCTCTGATTGCAGCTTCACGCAATTCCAGCGATTTAGTATCGAAAGAAGAGATACCACAGTTAGTCCGACAAGCGATGCGTGAAGAGAATGCCAGGCCCTTCCGTCCTAGAGCATTCCGCGGGCGTAATGATAGAGGACAAGCGTCTGTCCATCTAGCATCCGGGAATGGGGATGAAGTTGAAGAAACCGATTTCCCGATCGTTAACGAAGATGACGAAGAGATTCTAAGTGCCCCGGATCAGGTTGACCCTGCCGTATCGGCGCAGGTATTCCCTACGCTAGTTAAACGGCAGAGGGCCCCTCCGAAAGGAGGTTATCCTTTTCCTAAAGCTGATGGCACGAAGTCCCTCGTCAAACCACCTCCTTCACCGTGCAAACTTTGTGGGAGTAAACATCATTGGGACCGAGAATGTCCTCACTGGCCGACTTACGTCAAGAAGAAGGAGGTGAATCTCTTGAGCGCGGGGTTAGAGTCTGATAGATCTCCGGAGGATGAACTCATGTATAATACTTTGTTCGAAGCGTACTTAATGGAAGCTATTTCTTCCACTTATATCGTGTCTCATGAGAGCGAATGGTCGGAAGCCGACCGTGAAGCGATAGAGAGTAATCCCATTGAGAATGAGCAGGGAATTCCGTCCGCACGAGAAGTGCTGACAGCACGCACTTGAGGAAGCCTCGAGAAAATCGAGCGGACACCCTCGCCTTCAGTAGAGGAAGTGGAAGACGAGTATTACACTCAATTAAGGCTCCACGGTCGATCAAGTCCAAGCGACGGCAGTCTCATGGAACGAATTGAGGTGTTACAAGCCGAGACGCCTGAGATGGAGATCATCAAATTAAAGAGGAAGCGCACTTCTATCCCCGGAATGTCAGCAGTAGGCGTGTCAGTGGTGTCCATGAGGGGACGAATTATGATCCCCTCTGGACCATTGTACGATTTACAATTAGATTCATGCGCAGACATTTCTCTTCTCTCCAAATCAACTTATGATCGACTAGTCAATCCGCCAACCCTGAGACAGGGGTTAAAGCTGAAGCTCGTGCAATTGACCGCCAAGGAGGCTTCCCTGCATGGATACGTGATGTTGCCCATTTTCGTACACACAGTTGATGGAAGAGAACTACAGCTAGAAGTCGAAGCATACGTAGTATCGAACATGTCGGTGCCTATTCTACTCGGAGAGGACTTCCATCAAGCTTACGAGTTGGCCGTCGAACGAAACTTGGAATCAGGAACTCGAGTGTATTTTGAAGGACGAAAATACGAGGTTCTAGCGGAAAGAGTCCAAGAGTCAAATGGGAAAGAAGCTCGGATAGCTAAAAGGGTATTGGGGGCCCCACTAGCACGATTCATTCTCGCTAAGGCTCATCGTCGGAACAAGGCGAAGCGCAGAGCCTTGAGAAAGGACGCGGAAGGTCCGCGAAACGTGCGGGTGTCCAGTGACATAAAAATTCCCCCACATTCGGTGAAGCGCGTACCAGTCTCTGCTAGTTTCACGGACGAGCGCACTTGGATGGTGGAGAAATCTATGGTAGCCTCGTCCAAAGCTCCCGTCTTTGTAGTTCCCAACACTCTTCTGAACCAATCGTCTCCGTACATCCCGGTAGCGAATACGTCAGCGCACCCTAAGATGCTGCGGAAAGGAGAAGTCGTAGGACATCTGGTCGACCCTGCTAAATTCCTGGATGCCCCCGGGAGTGTCGAGAATTCGGAAGCTTTAGCAAATCACGCAAGCGTCCTCAAGCAGTTAGTACACGCGAACTTAAACTTGCAATCTGAAGTAAGAGGGTTTAGGGTTTAGGGTTTAGGGAGGGGGAGCGAAGCGACCACTGAAGAGCGCTATAGAAGGGGCAGGTCAACGGGGAGTCGATGGGATGTCGACGCCGAACCCGTTTCGCCTTTATAGGCTCATCAGGACCTGCAGTCAGCCAATGGGAACGCGACCCACACAGCGCGGGAGCGCATGTGGGGCGGTATCCACACTGCCAACGCTTCCCGCGCGACAAGGTCGGATCTTTCCCAAGATCCGACATGCACGGGACCGATGTTCTCGCATCATTATGCGATGCCCTGTGAGAACGGACCCGAACCAACGGTGAGGAACCTTCCATCGGATTCTGATCCGATTAGGAAATCAGAATTCCGATGGGAACGCAATTGGAAATTCGGAAATTTCCGGAGAAGCGCAGGCACCATTATGCAATCAGCTCCCACGAGAGCTGATGACATCACCACTCCTAACCCACCCGCCCAGCGCCTAACCGTTTAGGGTTAGGTCTAGGGTTGAGGGTCTAGGGTTAGGTTTAGGTTAAGGGTTATGGTTTCAGGGCTGCAGCGAACATCAGTTGCTGGCGTATTCTGCATTATACAGATACTCACTTAAGGGTTTACCTCCCACGCGACGATCCGTGGTCTTGTAAATCTTCCAAGGGCACTTGGACCTTGTGAGTAGTGTGAATAACTTGCGTTGTTCAATGGAGGAGTTCTTTATCGCCACGAACAGCCGGAATGTGGCGGTCATGGTTAATTTTCTCTATCAGGCGGTGTCTATCAGCGCACTAAGGTTTACTAGGCTCTACCCACATGGAGAACAAACCCAGGCCCGCGTGTGCAGAGCAAGGTAACGACAATGCGTCCCTTGGGTACGACTCCGCGAGGGGGCGCTCCTAGGGTAAACAAGCCGTTCCGCCATAGCAGGCCAACAGGCCTACCAACAGATACTTCTCACCAAGTCCGTCCGTACACCCAGGTGTCCGGGGCCGGGGGGGAGTGTCGACGATGGATGTTCCGATCTTCGTCCGAGGAATCCCCTTCACCAGGGGCAGGGACTACGGGTGCCGGTGTGTCGATAAGAGCGTGGTCGCGTATCCGATTAACCTTGGCCATATGCCCGTCCAGTTCCTGGGCGACATCGGCGGATACGCGCTCGTCCAACTCCTGGAAAACCACCTTTTTCCAAAGATTTGTAATGTCAAATAGATTGCGAGTGCGTTTGCGACTCACAATCATTCGACGATTAAGGATATCGAGCTTCCGCACGTCAGGCAGGTCGATGGGAGGGAATCCTAGTCGCGAAACCTCCGTCCGAAGACGAAGATCAGTGACCAAGACGTCCGCATCGCCGTCTGCGGGCGGCGGATACTTCCTATTGAAGTCGCCGCGATCAGCTCTTTCGAGCCATTCGCGCCAATATCCTAAGATGGTGTTTCCAAACTCCATTGCATTGAAATAATTCCAAGCGGTGTTGTACTCGGTTTTCAAAACCAGAACGCCTCCGGGATTGCGGTCAGGGGTGACACTGATCCGTTTGTTCCAACGTTCTTTATAATTGTATGATAACCAAGCGTCAACTAACGCTTCCGGATAACCACGAGCTTTATAGAGGGTGACTAACCCCCGCATTGCGTCTGCATAAGCACGGCTAGTGCTCGACAGCGTGGCTAACCGGGACATTTCTCCAATAAACGTACCTCGTTTGACGTCTAAAGGATGGTGTGATGTCCACGGAATTCTTTCTTGATGGTTCTGCGCTTTGCGGTAGGGCATGTGCTGGAGTGTATTAAACTCATCACGATACAGCGTCATGTCTAAGAAGACTTGCTTTAAGTCGGACGCAGACCATTCAATTGTACAGCCATCGATTTTAACAACTGATTGTACGATATCGAGTGCTTCGCGCTCAGACGAAGCGTATACGATAGCTAAGCAGTCATCGATGTACCTCCCGTAGAAAGGGATTCTAGGGTGGTCAAGAACTTTATATTTATCCTCGCAATACGAGCCCCACAAATTAGCAAGGTCCGGCGAGTCAGCAACACCCATCGCGAGTCCGCGGCGTTGCTTATAATATTTGCCTTGAAAGACTGTAACCAACTCAGTGTTTCCTGCGTACAGGGAACGTCGAAAGACCTCGAGTTGCTCGCGGTCGTTGGGTTTTGTCTCCTCCGTCATATTTCCGAACGCAAAATCGCAGTACAGTTGATATACAACCGCAAGACACGATTCGATCGGGACGTTGGGATAGTATGCAACGGGACGTCGCCAGGTAAGTAACAATGTACCAGCGACGTTTCGCATCGAGACTGAGTTGACTTAATTTTATCGCCAGATCTTTGGTTCCGTGTAGGATTGTTGGCGCCGCTAAAATAAGCGGTTTAAGTTTCTTAGAAACAAATTTAGCGCAGGGATTCATCACTGCCGAGTGACATGGTATAATGGGCCGCATTTTGGTTGGCACCTTATGTATTTTGGGTATCCCGTAGAAACGCGGAACGGTTTCTAACACATCAGCGTTGCCTACTATTTTAGACCGCAAAAATTCGCTGACGTTGCCTTCAAAGTAGATTGAATTCTCAGCTAACTCTGCGATAGCTTCAATCTCAATTTGTTTCCGGCGAAGAATAGCTGTGCATTCAAACGCGGTGATAGACTCATAATCTGCGTCTACGCGTAAGATGTCTTCGCATTTTTCAATGATCCAGGTTTTCTCTGACACCGCAATTCCTAAATTCTTATCTGTGCCCGTGACAACATAGTCATGGTCGCGCAGATAGGCCTCGGTGGCTGTGAGCGAAGGGCCGAGAAATTGGCGAGTCTCCTTCGTCTGCTCCGGAGGTATATTGTTGATCGTATTATAGACGAAGCGACGACCTTCGCGGAGACCACGTTCGAGGTATAGCGGTAGTACGGGTGGTGTCTTCTTGGGTTTACCAGGAGCGGGTTTCACCTCGTAATCAGGATCATATATTGATTGTTCGCCAGAGAACGCAAAGAATAAACGCCATCGCATGCGGCGTTCAAAGTCCTTCCACGCTTCGCGTATGAGGTTGGCGTTCTGCGAACGATAGGACATAAAACGCATACCAACACTTAATTGATACGCATATTCCTTAGGAAGCGTCACACCAGTAGAGAGATGAACGTAAGATTTAAATTTGTTCGCATCTATGTAGCTAGGAGATAACTGCGCGAACAAAATCTCAATTGCCTGTGTGTGAGGGACTGTTAGCAGCCAGTCCGGTATAGTCCAAGGGCGGCCAGGTACGTACTGGTCGACTTTCCCTTGCCCTTGGCCTTGGCCTTCTCCTTGCGGAGGGCGGCGTTGACCCGCTTCTGTGGGGGGATGGTGGACTTGCCAGTCGCGCGCGGACGCTTGCGAGTGGGAGGCGGGACGTAGTCCCGCGGGTCCTTCCCCTTCGAGCCCGACGCCTTGGCGTTGGGCTGCGGTTTCTGACCAGAAGAAGTTAGAGATGGCGTCATACGAAGGGGCAGTGTGAGCAGATGAACTCACCTTCTTGGACGCCGGCTTCTTGCCGGTCTTCTGGATTGCGCGACCAACTGCCTTGTCCACGATCGCTTGGATCGATTTGGTGGACGGGCCGGTAGCGTCGGCCATGGTCACGTCAACATCCGAGTCCAAAGCCGCCTTGCGGGTGGCCTTGGACTTGACAGCAGCGTCCCGCTCCTCCACGATGGAGATGATGCGGTACGCATACAGGACTATGTCACGCTGCAAAGCTTGACATATCGCCCGGACGGGTTCGTTGCTGAGCCAGCCGTCGACCACGAGGGAGCCCTCGGGGCCGTCAACCAGCTTCGGCAGCTTCCGGGTCTGGTAGAGGCGGTTGCCCACCTCAACCACGACCGGCATAAGCTCGGCGTAGAGCTTCTCCGGGTTGAGCGCGTCGTCGAGGGAAAGCGACCTCGTCCTTCTTAGCGCGAAGGCTGGCCTCTAGGGCCTCGAGCTGGTACTTGCGTG